>OOFE01013263.1:0-20041 GCA_900323365.1 Monocentris japonica
CACTCAGGGAGGAGAGGGGCTCGGCTTAACTCCTTTCACATCAAGGGCCATTTTGATTGTATGAAGGACATTAGCTCATGGTGCGACCCACTGCTGCTAAATCATCATGTCACACAAAGGACAGCTGCCATAAGGGCTGAATTAGCTCTACTGCTACAACATTGCCTTGAGACTTCGGTTACTTTGTACAATGATTTAGTCTACTGTTTTCCTCTTTTGTGGATTTTTGTTGGCAGTGAATTTCACATCTTGTATCAATCGTATATATTTTTACATGCATATTTAGTGCCCATAACTTTGAGCCTCTTTCTGACCACTGCGCTACTGAAGAGTCTTCCGAATGAAACTCCAGAAGGGAGAGGGAGGATAAGCCCTATGAAAGAGAAGCGCTATTAACATTTATATTATGTCCCCCACAAAGAGATGATATTATCTGAGTGAAATTAAGAATGATTGTAATAGCCAATCAAAATGATCCTTTTTCCTCTATTAGTACATAATGAAACCTTTCACCAATTATGCCTAATGAATTCTAATGCGGAAGTGCCAATTACAGTTTGTACTCACCGCTGATATAGTCATAAGTTGAAAGGTCTAATTAACTGTGATCCATCTATGGTGGTCACAAATTATGCAATATTTTTGATTCTTTTGTGTCTAACATTTGGAATTTCCCAAAATGTAACCTCAGATTAACTCTGTAGAAACCTGGAGTCAGTGAAGGTGTTTCAGAATCACACTCCAAACTGGGAACAAGGAAGGATGAGACAGTGGAAGAATGAACTAGAGATGTTTGGTCTGACTCTGAGAATAAAGCATTATTGTAAATAATTTGAACGTGTCTCCATGGCAGAAGTCTTTGTTCAGTGGGCATGGCAGCTTTTGGTCCCATTATGGGACTGCTCTCCTGGGTCTTTAGAAGCTGGAACAGTGCCACCACATGGTTAAGAGCAGAAGTGAAGCTGCCATTTTCCACCCTTCATCTTCTTTAATGAGCTGTCATCTCACTCTGACAATGACAAAAACAACGCCCTTACCTATATACCACAATATTCAATTTGGGAAAGACAACAGGGAAGTGACAACTTAATTGACGGCTAAATGGAAAGTGATGCTCTTTTAATTGAGGCATCTTGAATGAGACGTGTTGGACTTGGCATGGGGAGCAGCATTTCTCTTATCATCCTTCACTAGAAAGCCAAGGAATGTTAGCTTAGCCAAAGAAGCCAAAGATCTCCTCATAGAAAACAAGTCTGACGCCACAATAATGACTTGTCAAAGTTTCTTTTTGAAAATGACCTCCATGCTTTGATTCTCTGCTGATCAAAGGAACCAAACCCAGACTGGTTCATTTATTTGCTATACCCTGTCCTGTTCTATTCAATAATTTGTATATTGGATATGAGCTTTGGAACAAATTGGGCTTCACACAGATATTTTCTCATTTAATTATTATTGAGAGCTAAATTAATTAAAACTCAAATATGAGTGTACACTAGTGAGTTTAGGATGAGGCACGGATGACAGGAGTTTAGTAACCACACCATCCAGAGCCATGTGTAAAAACCCAGTAATAACTGCTAGGCTATTCTGTGGTTTTTCTAGTTAAGTCATCTGAAGCGTTGCTCATGGCAAAACCGAGTTAATTTCCTTGGGAAATTCTGTCAAACAAAGATATCACCATAAGCCATAAAAACTAGAATGGGCATTTGCACGAAGCAAAATTAAAACCATTCGACTTCAGAGCCTCCTGCAACTCTGTGCTTTTGACATCTGTACCTGGCTAGAATCATAAGACCAAATTATCACGCCCTGAAAAAGAAGTAATATGAAAGACATTGTGAGGAGAGGCTGCTCTTTAGCTAATGGAGTCTTGGCAGCTCTCATCCTGGTAGACGGCAAAGTGCCATTTGCTCAGCATTTAATGAACATGGATCTCTAAGACCATTTAAGCCTTTGTTTCCATTTTTATCTTTTCTCATCTTCTGGGTTGTAACTGTGGGTCAGGGTGTGATGGCTCATTTTCCAGCGCTGGTATGGCAGTGGAGAAGATAGTCTGACAGAGATTACAAGACAGTTTGTTTGATTTTCCTCACTGAGTGGTACCTCTACCCACTGCATACTCTGATATTTTGATCATTCACAGAGCTGTCATGAAATACATTTATTTGTTGAAATTTTTCAAAGACATTTGTCAACAATCCTAACTGCAGAGGGGTTGACAGCCATTTTCTGATACCAATTTACTGTATTCATTGTAATCATATGCATGTTTTGTTTTATGCCTTTCTTTGGGCTTTTACTTTTTTTTATTGTGGACCTTCTAGGACACATAAGTTGTGTCTGACACACAAAGTGCTTTGACCTTGGACAAAATGCCCCCTCCTCCATCAATCACCAGCTCCCTCAAGAACAAGAAAAAGGATGCTGGCAAACACAGCATCATCACACCACTTCTTCACATCTCATTGATTTGATGGGAGCCATCACTCATGTATGCCAGTGACATGGCTCTGTGCTCTATTTTAGAAAGGATGGAGAAGACAAGACCAGATAGGGTATTTGTGATGTGTGGTTTTAAAACATAACTCTATTTTTACTTTCTGAAACTAATTCACAAATCCAAGTAATTATCTTTAAAATATCCATGGCTAGTATATTATATGGAAGGGTCATAAAGTAAAGAACCTCTGTCTCACAATTGATTGCTTTGCTCTGTATTAATGTGTTTTCATTATGTCTGTTCGGTACAGTATCCTTTCTTTATCTCCCACCCAAATGTGACAGATCCATTATTAGTATCAAAGGAGGAACTTTGGGATGATTAACTATTTTTTCCCAGCAGGGTGTCTGAGCAGGGCCCAGTTAGGCTGCAGGGGGGAGAAGTGTGCCTTGTTCCTGGAAGAATTGCAGTGTTTCTTCCTCCCTCTCTGTAAGACAGATGCCCCAATTGGCCTGTCACGAAAAGAAAATGCTTTTAATGGTTAGATTAATTATTGATCAAAGCAGAACCCCCACCCCTATGGAGGGATTGCTCCATCACAAGTTCTGACGTTAGGGCCACAATGTGCTCAGTTTTTTCGACGGGCAGCAGCACACCCCTGTCCCCAGCGGGATACTGATGGCACCCTATTCATCATCTCCTATTGAGAGGCAATGAGGGAATGGATTCACCTATGAGGCTCCCCAGCGGTAGCTCCCTAGACAGCCTCCCCGCCCACTCCTCCCCTCTGCAGGGTCCCAGGGGAGGTTTCAATTAAACAGCCCAAATGTTTGGGACGTTTTAATCCCCTTCCGCCTCGTTTATCTCTGCACCCACACCACTGGAGCTCAGACAGTGGAAGAGTGAATCCATGGATAAAGCCATCTCTCTGTTCACTTTGTGTACTTCTCCTCTATATGGAGATTAGAGGCACAGAGTATATGGGATTAACCTTCCTGTGCCTGTTTAGATGTCATACCATGCCATGCATTTTAGTAGATTCTGCTGTGACACCACTGTTATTGTAGGTAAGTATTAAGTCTGAGTAGAGTGGGACAGAATACACAGTACACGCTTGTTTTTAAGCTTGCGACATGACAGGATAGGTGTTAAAAGTATTGAGACTAGAGTAATGCGTTAGATTTAAAACCTGGCCAGCACTTGAATTGGTTGTAAACGTCAAGATGATTGGATTTTAAACTCAGCCCTCCTCTACTTTCTGTCTTCCAGCTCTCCCAAGTAGTCCATGCCAGTTAAAGGCACTGTCAGCGAGCTACTTAAACATTTACCTTGTCATTTTAAGAATTCAAAGGTTAGAAGTTCTGCTTCTCTTCACCCGGCCACACAGAGAAAATATGACAATGTTGTCCATGCTAGTCCAGTGCTAGTCTGAAATGAGTTGTTGAGTTTGAGGGGAGATAACAAGATGTCTCTGCTGTCTGCCTGACATGCAGCCTTGATGGGTCATTAAATAATCCTGTTTTGATAGGCATGTTTGTGTGCGAAACAACAGTTGTTTATTGACTTGATGACCTTTAACAGTCAAGTTGAAATAGTATGCTATAATGCTCTTTTCAAACGGATGTGCTGAGCTTGGCTTTGGATTTTTGCCTCATATAATTGACTTCATGGTTTTACAGTACCTGTGGTTGCTCTGCACAACTAGTGAGAGACAATCTATGGTCCGTGATTTGCTGAGAAACAGCCTGTTAATGGTCAATTGATTAGTGCTTAATGGGAGTATTGATTGAGGTGATCCTGAATGTAAATTTTTCATCTGATTTCTGAGTTCAAACCGAATGCGTGTCTATGCAGGTCATGTGTTAAACGTACACCATTAGTTGTTCATATTTTTTGTATTTTGATCTCTTCACTCAACTGCCAACTGAAGCATGGAGATCAGGGCAGTAGAAAACAATGTAATCACTTGGTGCCACAGCTATCTATCGCCACAGTTTATCACCAAGCAGTTCAGAAAGGCTAAATCATTTCCATTCATTGGAGGCTTGGGTTTGTTATCTTCCCAGAGAGACACGTGCATTTCTTCTGTTCCTTTTAGTGTGCATCTCTGCACAAATCAATACTTCCTTAATTCTTTTCATTCTGCACTTTCCAACTCACTGTGTCAGGGAGTCTAACTGTCTAGTGTCCTCAGAAATGTGGACAACTGCAGCATTGAAAGTTTGATTGGATTTATTCAGACACACACCACTGTATTGCACCACATCGCTATCCCAACAATACCCTTTTAACATAAGGCTATAGATCACTTTGTATTGCACTGTGTGATAAATAAGGATATTTTGTAGTGTTATTGATTGTGATTTGGTTTTGATTTTGCATTCACCCTGCAACACTCAAAATTAGTGCAAAGTTAGTGCAGAACACTCAAGCGGACAGAGAGATCTGTCGGACAGAGGACCATCTAAAGACAATCAGCATGTCTTTGGTAAAGGATGAGAGTGCCCGGGAGCCAGAGAGATTCATCACTCATCAGACGCTGTTAGGGAAATTTAAGAGCTTAATTTCGTCATTCCAGGCGGTTGATACAGGCAGTGATTCAACATTGTTGTACCAGAGACTGATAGTGTGCAGATGGGCAGCAATTCCTCAAGGAGAAGGATGGTCTCTCCCGCTGGAGTTAATGATGTCATGCTGGTGGCTGATCAGTTTCTTTTTCACCACCTCTGGTTATATTGTCTATGCACAATGGCTTCAAAGCTTTATAAAAAAAACTACATTTTTCAAAGAAGTGCCTCAAGCTGACATCTGTATTATATTTACAAGGTCAAACTTAAATGTATGACAAACTTTACTGTATGGCATCAAACAATACCCTCTGCCCTCAGGGGTATGGCAGTGTAATACCATCAACTACAATTTCACTATCGCTGAAAGATGAACTGACAGGACAATGTGACTCCAGTTTTCAACAGAAAGAAAACTATCTGCCGTATAAATCCAGTGTGACATTGCCCAGGACTTAAAATATGAATGAAGTTGATCTTCATATTGCTTTTCTACTTGTACCTGGATCTCCATTTTAATAGGCTAATTACTGGGCAGCTGGCTTGGCGGCCTGCGTCTGGCTCCGTTAGAGGCCTGAGTCTGAATGGGCTTCAGCCTCTGCCAGTAGACTGGAGACGGCTGGCTGTGTAGTGTGCTTTCCAGAGATGTCAGTGGAATCCCACCCTAATCCTCTGGTCCCCCGCTGGGAGCCTGTTGTTGGCGAGGCAGCACGCAGCACATATGACACCATTGATAAGAGGGGCTCCATACGACTCAGTCAAATTAAAAAAGGATCACTTTGGGTTATTAGCTAACTGTTTGTCAGAGTGTAATCACTCTCAATGCGATACTCATTCATGCTATGATCGTTCTGGCGCTGACTGCGTCTGGCTGTCTGTATGGGTTTCTTATGAACCAAGTGCAGTATTTCATGAAGTGCAGGGGATGGATAGGTGCTTGTATTTAATCATTTCTCTTCATCATAGTCTGGATGACGTGTATGTCAGTAGGTAGATGGCTTATTGCACTCTTACTTTAGCACTGCTTATGCTCTTAGATGCTTGTTTGGATAGAAGATGCACTTACGATTTCTGGTGACTAGTAGTTCTCTTGCCTACCTACATTGAATGCACTTATTGTAAGTTGCTTTGGATAAAGGTGTCTGCTAAATGATGTAATGTAATGTCACTCAGAGGTGCAAATGGAGTCAGAGCTCATGGGGATTGAAGATGGAAGAACTGGCTATCCATATGGCTTGCTCACTATGAGGTTGGTTTAGACAGCTCAGCATTAAGCACTGCTTCTACAGATTGAGATACACATGTTTGAGTTGTAAGAAAAATGAATTAAGCACCACTGTGCAGGAATCAAGTGAAGGTCTGCGCCCTTTATAATCCTGTGCAGTGTCTGAAAGAAATTCCCCATCGATGACCTTTCATCTTTATTTTCATTTGTTAGGTTAATGCATACCACACACATGAGCCACACACATACTGTACATAGACAGATACAACTGCATAGTGGGTGGTGGAATATGACTTTCACCTGGCAAACAGCAGCATCCATCTTTCTGGAACAAGAAGAATGAGGCCCATCAGCATTAGAGCGATGAGTTTAATTTACTGGTGGGCTTGTGGAAGGGGATATAACATGTTTGATATTCACAATAATAAGACCTAACTGCTATAAACCTTTTATTCTGAACTGCCAGGAGGGATGGAGGAAGCTGCCGGCTCTATAACTCATACAGTACAGAATTTAGCATACAATTCTTCCCGTCCTCACTGCCTTTTTGGTTATGAAAAGAAAGGGCCGTTGATGGCAGGGTTTCAGTGGAGTCTCCGCACAGAGAGCGCGTAAGTAATGGTAAATGTTGGGTGCATGAGTAATACCATAGAAATCCCCTTGCATTTATTTTCCCTCTGGAAATGCTGGACATAACCCCGGAGGCAGAGTCTCTTCCAGTTTCCTCTCGTTTGAATCACGAGGCAGAGCTTGAGTATCTGTCTTGTGTTTTCTAATATGTCTCCAGGGTTTACAACAAGACCGTGTCAAAGCAACAGAAAAGCCTTTTTTTGTGCTTGTGTATTGTTGCAGGGCACAGATAGCTACACCTATATCAGGAGAATAAAAATGCCCTGTGTGTTCAGTGGAGGCTCAGCAGAGTCTGATTGATTTGGCTGTAACAGTGACAACAGGCCTCCCCTGTGTTCCACTCGGCATAATTCTTTGATTAATGCTGTGCGTCCCAAAATCGCTCCACTGCAACATGAAATCGAATTAAATCACCTGGATACAATCTGTAATTTATTGGAAATGTCAAAGAAGAGGGGCAATATCATTAATAACTTGAAGGAAAATCATTTGTTTTGATTCAGATTTTTCAAAAAAGTGGATGAGGTGATTTCTTCTTATGTTGTCTTTATTTGGCACATAATGGATTTTATCATGCTGCTTGATACTACCAGGGATGTCACATGTAAAGTATCAATCCTGCATAACATATATCTTTTTGCAATCCTTATGTCATGTCGAGAGATGCCTATGTCACCACTCCTTGCAGGCCAGGCAATTCAGATGTATTTTTGATTGTTGTTGGTTGTTGTGTACAAAGTCGGCGCTACAGATCACTAATCCATTAAATGAAAGCACTGTATGTGTCCATCCACTTCACGGTGTATGACTTTGTTTCAAATCAATACTGTAAATTATTGAAGGCATGAGATGGGAATATGCCGAATGATATTCATTGAAGGGAATCATGCTCCCCTGGGCTGTCAATAAAGCAGTGCATGTTCTTTCACACTACCTCTTGGCAAGCTCATGCCAGATAGGAAATTCCTACTTTGTCAAATTGTATTTTTCAATGAATAACAATTACAGACTTGCATAATTCCTATCATGCCTCCGTGTATTGCCTCAGTGATTGATCTTCTTAAATCTGTCTTCTCCCACCCAGCCCTATGATAAGCAGACCTTTTCCTGTAACACATTATAACATCAGGGGCCTTAAAGGTATGACTTTTAGTCCTATTTCAAGGTCTATAGAATAGGTAGTATTTTTTAAAGGTTATTTTTATGGCAATTCTGCTTCACTAGAGTACAGTGGAGAATGATAGGAAAGACTAGCCAGAGGGCGGGGTGACATGGGAGATGAGATGGGACAGCATGAGACAGATCCAAATCCAAAATCCAAAAAGTATATGAAAAGTTGAATTATCCAGCATTCTGGCACTATTAGAAAATGCTTTTTTGCTGCACAAATGTACAGCTCTGTTGATTATGGAATACTATTTGAAAAAGACCTCTGCGTACAAAATAGTCACTTTTCGGGATGAAATCATACTTTTCATAGCTTTTATTGAACAATTTCAGGAAGCATTTAGATTTCAAAATGGATATGTAGCATTTTGGAATTAAACCCTTCACCTATACAGGCAGTATTACATTTTTTGTTGCACTTCGTTGGCTGGTAGGTCGGCTGCATCTACAGCCAACCTCTCTTAGCCATGATGATATGAAGAGTACATTTTCAAAAATTATATATGTCCATTTTGGGGAAAAAAAGGTTTAAATTATGAAAAAATACAAAAAAGCATGCACATCCAAAAACTTGTCTGGTGTCAGACAAATTAAAGAGACCTGAGGCGTATTGATGATGATGATGATGATGATGATCGTGGTGATCGTGGTGCTATATTTTAATTTTAAAAATCAAGCACTTTCAAGGTCATCCATTCATTTTCAAAAAATTTTAAGGCATTTTTTTCTCTTCAGGGATTTTCAAGGCCCATGGGAACCTGGTATGAAATCAGGGATAATGTGCAGAAGATCAAGATTGTGGAATTGTCAACATCGGCCACAGGCAGTGTAGACTGTAGACAGTGCAGATCAATGTTAGTCTTTAATGGTATGAGTACCCCTCCAACTCGGACCTGCCCTGTCGCAGCCACACTTTTTCCAACAGAATATTATGCAAGGTAAAGAAGCGCAATGCAATTCATTCTGAGCCATGAAGGTCCAACAGTTCCCTCACTGATGTGTGACAGCCATTATTATACTACCTGTCAGTATTACACACATAAGTGAGGAGATGATGCCTTATGACTAGTAGTACCCTGATAGAGCCATCAATATCCCCATCCTTGGCCTCATTCAGTCCATCACACCTTATCCTGCTGGGTATGAGCACACTAGTGAGGTGGGAGAGAGGTTTAGGAGTAGATTGACAGGGTGTGAGATCTTGAGGCATTTCTACTGGGCGGGGGCACTATGCTTGATATGCTTGAGTGCCTCCGTGCCTCCCCCTCCCCCCAATGCCCCATCTCCTCTTCATCAGAACAACATCATCTCCTCACAAGTGTTTGGCATCACACTCTGCTCCCCAAGAACAAACACACTTACATGCATACACACATGAGTAGTGCGCACACACATACACGCAAACACACACACACAAGAGTTGTGAAAATAGAAAATAGAAAGCGAATAGTCAAAAGAGTGTGGCTGCCTGGTTTTTAACAACCCAGAGACAATTTTAGACTTTGCAAAAAGAAAAGCTAAAGTTGATGTGATAAAAATAATAATTTGTATAGACTTGAGAGGATTACTTCTCAATGCATTATGAAGTAATGGCAAGGAGTAATAATGTGTGCTAATGGCAAGAGCAATGACAAGCTATTGCCCCTCTTTCTCCATTTTCTTTTATAAAATCCTCATCCTCCTTGTAGCTGAACTCCATTCTGTAATCAACACCTCCTGCTGTGGGCGTGACCATCAAGAAGCACTCCCCACGTGCTACCATGCACATTATTTACTCTTGAGCATTTTTTGCTCTTGCTCCTCTCTTCTCCCTTTATCCCCCTCCATGTGCAGATGGAGATAATTTCTTGGCTTTTCTCTCTGCCCATCTTGAGTAAATCCTGGTTGACAGTTTAATGGCCTCAAGACATGTGGGTGTACAATCTATAGAGAGGGGTGATATCTATACCCAGTTGACTGACAGATGGCCAGCGGAATAGGGATGAAAGGAAGAGGAGATGCGTCTCAAATGTGAAAGGTGTGTCACTCTCTCCTGCACCGCTGCAGCCAAGTTCACTCCAGGACACCGGGAAGAACAGAGCGTTGAATAGTTTTCCCTCTCTAAGTAGCCAAGTGTCTTCCTCAGATTGTAGCAGAGCAGGGAGGCTCTGTGTCATAGTGGAGTGGCGCCCACCTGCTTATGAGGAGCAGTATTTGTGTCAGTCTAACTGAATAATGTGACCAAAACCTCAAATGAATCTTTCTTCAGTATGTTCAGCGCCCATTTCTTCCAATAATAATAGAATACAATAATATTTGGATTCTATTGATTCTATACAATAAAACCCTCAACTACAAATAACATTAACATAGAAATCCCAATGTGATTTCACAGCACCAACCCACCAGGGTTTTAGACGGGATTTGCATCGTTTAACGTCCTGGTTCTTGGCTGTGGCCCAACGCATCTAATCTCAGTTATTCCGCATGTGCACATCACTGCCAGATACCGGGCGCGTCCTCCATTAAATCATGGAGATGATTGCAGTTTGATGATGATGCCATTCTAACACTAGGAGATTACAGAATGGATCCAACTTCCTGCTCTGTCACCCATACTTCATCCATGCTTCACTCTTGTGCATGTGTGGCCATACATGTGCATGTTCTTGTATATCAAGGTCTTGAAGCCAGAAGGGTGTAACTGACATTTTGGGCGAAAATGAGTTCTATATATCAAGAAAAAGCTGTCTAGTGGTGCTTTTCCTTTTGGGGGGCAGATCTAGTGCAAATCTGTGATTAATTTAAAGGCATTTCCTCTTCAGTGAGTGCCATTGGAGGCCCATATTGTTTACATAAAAAATGCCATTGAAGTTTATTAGCTTTTTAACTGGCTTCATTTCTTTGATCCTTTATGGGAGAGAGTTTGTCTAATTGTAAGGGCTAGTAGCTTAGCTCTTGTCTTCATAGCTTTTATGAAACACTGCCTTGTTCTTGAGTCTTCAAAATCATCTGAAGACTCTACTACTACTACTACTACTTTTTAAAAGAAAGTCCGCCTATGAGGTCTGTAAGGTCCCGGGACATTTTTACAGTTCTTGCTACATCCCTCTCCTAGTCTGAATGTAGGCATGTTGTCGGCATTCTTTAGTTTGTATGTTTGTTTCTAAACACTTTGTGGCATGCAGGGTAGGGAGGATCAAGAGCGTGGATCAAGAGGCAGAGAGAGGCAGAATCGGTTCATCAGGACAATGAGGTGCAACTACGCCCAATTAACCTCTCCTTTTATCTGTCTGTTTGAGTAGAGGCTGGTGGAGGAGCCACTGGTCTGAAGCTGTGGCAGAGATGCAACACAGTGGGCTGACGTGTGTTGGTCAGAAAAGGACATTTATTTCCAAGGATTTTAGAACATTCTGGATTCAGCCCAGAGTCAATTACAGAACCATAGCAGGTTGAGTCATTGGGCATCCTTCCCCAGGAAAAAAAGTAAAATTTCAACAGCAAAATGCATCAATCTGGTGCACTTTCTATCTCCTCATCTGTCCCTTTACTGTAAAACAAAACTGTATGATATTCACTCTAGCAATGAAAAGCTCTATCTTGTAAGCATTTAACCATGAAGCAAACAGCCAAACCAAGTGTCAATCCAAGCTAGCACTCCAGTGTCCATCTGGCCACTAGTGGTACTCAGCTCACCAGCACACAGCTGACAGATTTTTTCTGTCTTTGGACATTTGGATAACCAATCACTTGTTTATCCAACCGAGCACGTATCCTACCTTTCTTCTGCTTTTGAAAAAATGAAGATCAATATATCCTGCCTTGTCTTTTCCTGACATTTTGTTTTGGGACTCTACCTTGCCTTGCTCTGACCTAGACCCAGGACCGAGCGAATAAAATCATGCATGATGTATTACTTCACTACTCAAATTACATGACAGTGATTGGCAGATCACAGACCAAATACACACACAGACATACAAAGCATAGAGAGGCCAGCTTGCTTTGTGCCCTGGTACGTACCTCGCCGTACCCAAGATTTTAACGCTGGCTCATGTAAAATAACCGTCCTGCTCTGACCACTAAATTGAACTTATCCCACACTCAAAACATCTGAGGGTTAAAGCCCTTGCTGACGCCATTGCTATTTATAACGTATCCTGAAAGGGGGAATGGAGCTGTTGGACTTAATCCCAGCAGGGGAACATTGAACTCACTCCTGATTTATGTTGGCTTTTGGATTTAGAATTTGATGCTGAACAAATCCACAGTCAGAACCAGAATCCACAGTCTCCCTTGTCCATTAAGAGACTGAAGTGCAGCACACCTAATGAGAGACAGAGCTAGATGACAGAACATGGTGATAGTAATGATCCTTCATTAGCCTTATCACTTAGTCCACTTGAAGGCGCTTCATTGTGAAACAGGGATCAATTTGATAAGGTAAGGGGTTAACTGCCTTATTTTGAAGACTGTGTGCACACATGAGACAAACACACAGGCATGCACAGGACACAACACATGCATCTTATTCGATTTACAGTAATTTTTGTTCTATTTTTCATAACTAATTTGCCCAGGAAAATCAAAGCAGGAACACAAGGCATTCAGGTGAAGATCTTTATATATTGTATGCATGGAAGCTTAATTGTTTGATTGAACGATTATGTCACAGGGGGGAGAAATATGTAGAAGGCGTCTCTTTAGCGTTATCTTAATGTCAGACAGGACCTTCTTACCCCATCTCAGGCCTATTCTGATTTCCCACAGTAAAGTCATTAGATTCAATTTGGTTGAGTAAGCGATGCTCCTGTACCATGGCTCCCATTCAAGCTCGCCTGGGTTTTCATTACTGTTAATTACAATTTGCATAAACCTTTTTAGCAAATGGCTCCTGAAGCGGCTCTGTTACTTATACATGTAAATGAATGGTAAGCCGATAAAGGCCTGAGTGTGTGAGTGCTCAAAAAGGATCTGCTTTTAAAAAGCCATCAGATAAGTGAAAGTCAAACTGAAAAGGGCAAATGGATGTTGTTCAGTTTTGGCAGTAGAATGTGTCACCACAATAAAAGAATGTCTGGTTTGCTGAAAAGAATTCACTGCTCCAAATATTCACTCAAATGTTGTTTACATATGGCGGCAATGATGTCAAATAGAGTTGAAATTAGGTTTTGTCATATATCTCATGCAACCCTATATTTGTATTATTTATGAGCAATCTTAGGAAGATAGACATGACATTGTAGGCTTGCTAAACATTGCAAAATGTGGTCTACATAAACATTTTTTCTTTAGACTATTCTGTTTGAGCTATTGGTATTTAGAGTGGTGCTGTGGATGTGGCTTTAATGCCTGATGTGACATTACCTTGACCTCTATACCACAATGCACCCTATTGGCCCTGTTGATATAAGCCCTCAAAGTTCACCTTTCAAGGCCTCCCACCAAGCCACTTTTCTGCTGTTTCGCCATCAGTCGCCTGCTGTCTCCGATCCAAGGCTACAAGGGTAATGAGTATTTCATGACATTTCCATAATACTGCTCCCTCAAAATAAGCATTCATTGTAGTTATTGATGTACTGTGCAGGTTTTTTGTTGGCAAGTAACCATTGTTCAAAATCAAGTACATGGAATTAACTTGCATCAATTGAGAGGGGAAATGTGTTTATTAACTTACAATCATCACAACATGATGTGAGAGAACACCATTTGTGGAAATATTTCTAGCACATAATGTGAAATAAGTTTTTCTTTCATGTCTGATGACGTGTTAGTCAGTTGAGTGGTGTGATCATCAAGAAAGCAAGACGAAGCAAGGGTTTCTGATTTGGTGTATAGATATATAGATCAAGCTAGAATTTCTTCCAATTCTTATTCAAGGGTCCAGTGATGCTGCATGAAAAGAATTAAAATCTATAAAAAAAAACACCATACACATACAGTATATCCAAGTGAACCGGCAATTATGGTATGAGCATGATCCATGGACATACCTGTAAAAGTGCATAGACAATGCATGATGTTTACATATTATTTATCTCTGGCAGCTAAGAAGAAAGGTTTAATGAACGAGGGGGGTGAGCTGATGATGGCTCAGCTGCAATAGACAACAGCTGGCTCTATTTTTCTGGGTTTTTCTATCCCTGCACTGGAAAATGCTTGCTGTACATTTTCCAGTGAATCACATAATGTGGTAATTTGTCAGGAAATTCAATAAATACAATAAACTACTGAAAAATACCATAAATACTATAAAATACAGTACCTCTGTGTTTTGTTTTTGCTATTTTTTCACTATTCTGTCAGTCACTCATTTCTATTACAGTACATGTACATATTGGATCACTAAGATTATTTGACTTGGTATCTCATCTTCATTGATGTAGTAGTTCACCACTTGAGTCAGTCCAAGGTTGGACACCAAGGACCTTCAGGTCAGTGGTATGCTGTGTTTACCATTAGGCTAGCTGTTGATCTTAGATATTGAGGGATTCTATTTATTTTGAGATTTCTCCTCTAACATACATCTCAACAATTATTGTCGTTTACATTATCACAGCTTTCACCTGGATTTACCTGGTCAGCCCTTTTCATGTGAAGAGCAGGTCGCCCTAATGTTTTGTCCAATCAGTGTAGATAACGACTCATATCTGCATAAAATGCTTTCCCATCACAATCTTCAAACCAGCTATCATACATGGATCCCTTGACCTTATCCGTCTATATCTAAAAGCAATTTCAAGGCCATGTAAAGGCTTTCCGGAGGTTGACAATTATGCAATTATTGCTTTGCGAGATGATGGGTAAAAAAGAATATTGACAGATTTACTAGTCACAAATATGTACCATGATGTTTATAGTAGTATCATCTGAGAATTGCTTTGCTGCTTTGAAAATCAATTCTACTGTATTTAAAATATGTTTAACACATCAAATATCATAAAAAATATCTAAAGTGCATTACATTTTAAAAAGTTCAGCCTTGTGCAACAAAAAAAGACTGATAGGTAAATGTATGTCACTCATCAATTACCCAAGGATAAGCCCAACACTTCCATTAATCCTCGATACATTTTAGTTCAGTATTCAATATGTTGAGAAAATAATGAGGACATATATATAGTCTGAGACAGAGTCTACATTACAGGGCTCTTCAATCATATTTTAACGTTTCATAAATGGCTACAACCAAATTTGATCTTTTTCACATGGTGTCTGGACTCCCTCACCTATTCCATTCGTCACCTCCTCATTTGGCCAGTGGCACCATTAGGCTCCATATAGTAAATTGGAAGCAGACCTGAGATGTCTCCATCACTAGCCAATCAACACAGCTAATAGGAGATAGCCTACACTAATGTTTTCATTGGCCATGTGTCTATGCCAAATGTTGTAGTTAAAAGGTGACACTAAATAAATTGGGCTCCGCTGAGATAACCATCTCTGAAAACTGAAATCACATTTGATGGCAGTCATTAGCTTGGCTCGTTGGCCAAATAGATCATGCTGTCACAATTTTGGCCCACAGAACCTATTAAATGCCATTAGTGAGGAGCATTTGAAGGCAGAGCAAATTACCCATGCACTACACAGCTTTCTGTGTTGGTATTTTCGCAATAGCGCTTTGATGGCATGGACAAGGATTGTGAGGTTGGAACCCTGTTTATCTTTGGCTACTTGCTACACACTCTATGACATTGTGATTTCTGTTTGACAGGTGTTTTGGTCTATGACCTTTTACACTGCAATACACTGAAATTCAAATGAACCACATAGAAAGTGGGGTACACCTAAAATACTAAGGGAGAACACAACCGACGATTCCTGATGTAAGTTGGACAAAATGCTGTCAGGTTAGCCATGCCATGTCAATGAAAGGGCATTTAAAGTGTATCTCAATTTATGAATGTTTGACATTCACAGCATTCTCCTTCTAGATCATACCCTTATCTCCATCCTTAAGGTGTGTACTTGAAACTACATCTGTGACATGGCTGGTGAACAAGACAGCTCTGACAGGGAGGGACCTCTACGGAGCTGGCGTCCCCCTGCGCCCCTCTTTGGCCCCTTGTCCCATGTCACTGTTTGTGATGCCATGGTGATAGCCACTGTCAGGGGAGGAGCCTGCGACCTTTGCTTAACTAATGGATCCTTTATCATCCCCCACGCCACTAGCTTGAGCACTAGCTGTTTATTGCTCTTTATTTTAAATTAAATCCACAGCAGTGCCCATCCATCATGGTCGCCTGTGACCTTTACTGGAGGTGATGACTTGGCCCTGGAGGAGGCGCAGCGTGCAGGTTTACTAAACCAGGAGAGACAGTCCCTCTGGACTATGACCAGTGTCCCGCAAGGCACTTAACACCTAAAACCTCTTATTACCTGTTGAAGTGAATTATATTGGCTATACCACGGCCATGTTCAAAAAGGGTCCTATGGAAAGTCTTCCTAACGATAAGGGGGCATTGTTATAGTTGATTCTGGTTAGCTCACATCATTTCACACAAAAGAGGTACCCAGGATCACTCGATATATTGTTTAAGGTCCTATAAGTGTGGTTGTCTACGTTGACTGCATATTTTGAGTGATTCCCTAAATAGGTGGAGATGCTGATCATTGCTGTATTCGTGTTTCCTTGCTGAAGAAGAGAGTATCTCAGGACTCCTGGGAGATTATTCTCCCTATGCTCTACCATGATAAAACAACATAGGCGTGCAGGGAAGAGTTCCCCAGTGAGTTTTCCATGGATGATAGGATCTGCCCTCAAGGCTTCCTCTGTATAATGGAGAGACTTGAAGAGACGGTTTCCTCATTCCCCTTGCTGTACCTCCCCAATGTACGGCCTTAGTAATTTTCTACTATCCATCAGCACCTCTAATATTTTGCTGTATGTGGGAATCTATAGATCAGCTCGGGGTAGTGAGTCTTGTTCCCGTGAATCAGGGGGAGGACTAATGAGTGTCAGACAGAGTGATGTAATTCGCTGTAATTGTGAGCTGTGATTTCTATTTCAGAGAGTGCATCCAACATGCATCACATGATGTTGACTTTCCATTTCATCTTTTTTAAAGTAATCACTTTTGCATACTTCGTATCCTCGGATGGCATTCATTTCCATTTCAGCAAATTATGTGAATTGGGATCTTATGCCATTTTTTTCTATTGAAAGAACTTGTATTTTCATCCTTTCCATGTGCACATTGTAAAAGCTCAGCATTCTCTCAAATTGTGAAGCAGAGTGCTTTGTATGATGCCTTTTATGTAAATTGGATCTGAAAGAAAATGGGGAAATTGCATTACCTATTTTGAGTGGTTTAATGTTAGACTAGAGCTCATAATTACACCTGCTTGGAGAATCGGGTGCTGAGATTCATCCATAAAGCCCACTTTACAGTGCTTTTGGTGTAGTGGGGTGTCACTATCCAGGTAATGGGAATAAGTACAATGGAAAGCAATATGATGATGAAGAGCAGGCTGTGCATTTATCCTAGCCGTCAGCTTGGGTGTGGTGAATTCTGTGTTATCAATCAAATGCCCCCAGTCTCTACTGTGCATGTCACTGTTCTGAATATGCCATGTGACGAGGCGCTCTGTTTGCCATCGGTTCTTTTCTGTGTCTTTCTGTTGATGAACAGAGATAGGTGGGTAGTCAGCCAAACTGATTTCGCCTGGTCAGAGCTGCTAGGGGAATATAAAAGGTTGACTCCTGGTAATCTTGCTCTCTTTTTTGGCATTCTCTGTTTTGCCATCATTTGTTTAGGTTGACTTTGTTTGATTTCATACTTTACAACACCTACACAAGGTACTCTCCACCCAGCTATGGATGCCCTACACTACACCACTGACTTCCACACCCCATAACTATGTTTTGATGTGTAGTTTGGTAATTCTACTTTAAATAGATGTTTTGTTGATTCATGGATGTTGTATATGGTCTCTCTTATTGGTACAAGCCTGAGCCAGTTTGTAACCGCAACATAAAAAACAAATGGAAACTGCCTGCTCAGCTTTCTTATGAATTAGCTGCTTGGAGATAAAAAGAGGTGCTGCTACTTTGGGAACTGAGAGAAAAGAGAATTGTTCTCTCTTTTGTGTGTGCAGTAGATTGTTGTGTGATTGTTATGGGGATTTGTTGACCCATGGCCATCTGATAAAGGAGCTGAGGTTTTCCTTAGTGTGGAGCCTTCACAGAGCCAATAGAAAAATAAGCCAACAATTCACCCGTCACCTATACTGTGAGGAACAAAGTTATCACACTACTTTCCAGGAATTATTTGACCATATGATGGTTGCTCAGAGACAGTTCCTCTCCATCAAAATGCATCAACTTTACAAATGTTTGCAAAATTTGCTTAATAACACAGATATTAAAAATTTAGTTTGTGCCTGTCCTTCACTCTTCTCTAATAGGGAATATTAGGACTAAAACTCTGGCCAAACTCTGCAAATGAATTCTGAGACTCAAACTTTGGATGCTTTATACAGTAATCCCAGAATGAGTATGTAGTATATAATATATATACAGTATATTGTAATGAAACCCTTCGACAGTTGTCTGTATGTTTTTATGTGGTGATTCTGTGTGTTCTGTATGTGGCTTGGTGTGCAGTCTTTCTCTGGATGATGCAGCGTTCTGCAGAATTTACTGTATAAAAGGTCCTTTTCTTGTCACAGCTTTTTCAAGAAGCTTTTGAGAAGGCTAAACATCCAATGGATATTTTTCATTACATTCTGGACCTTTTTACTACTAATTTGCTGTTCATTTTAAAGAGCATGTACAAAATTGCTTTATGTTTACAAGCCCATAGATCACTGGCTCCATGCAAGGTCAGATTTATTGTTGAAAATGGAAACTAATGAATATGTGAAACGGAGAGTAAAAAGCTTCTGTAGTACATGTCTATTAGTACCCTCAGTCGTCCCACAGTTAATGAGGATGAATACAAGGCTTGAATTCATTGTTTGAATATCTCCTTTGACCCAGCACTTGTATAGCATGAAGTACATTCAGAAATTAGATCCACTACAGAGGATGTGTCTTATAAAACCACTCTACTGATTCTGGCTTTGTACTGACAATTTTCAGATTTTCATTTATGTTCGACATACAGTATGTGCCTTTCCATATAGCAACAGCAGTTTCAATCTTTACATGTAGGACTAAACATCATACTGTAACGGTATATGATGGATCGATTTTAGCAACAGAAAAATGCAAGCTATTGATGCCAGACAGATAGAGAATAAATGCTAACAACAGGAATCATAGACTACTCAAATGTAATGACTCCATCAAACACCTGCAAGCTTGATACAATGTCTTTTCTTTTATTTGACATTGGCTAAGGTTTGCAGTTATAGGGCCGTATTCCCTTTCACCTCTTATACACCTGATATAAATATGACTCCCAGTATTTTCTCAGTATCTGTTGTTACTGTTAATGCATTACTAAAGAGACATCAGAGCAGGTCTGATAAGCCAGCCATTGCCACAAAGATCCCCAAAGCCCAGAGATAGGGCTGTCACCTTCTCCTTTGGTGTAATCTCCCCCACAGCAGAGCTCGTGTGTCTGTGTGGATGAAATGGAGCGATAGCTGTCCATTCTTATCAGACAGGATTTGCTCCGCTGGGAGGGATTTGGCTGCATTGGGAAATGGAGGCAGTGCAGCAGTGCTGACCATAATTCTTTGTATAGTATATACTGGTGAACCTACGGCTCAGGCAGTACAGTAACAGCACAGGTACACACATACACACACACACACACACACATATATAATATATATATATATATATACACACAGTATCAAAGCTAGTCCTACTGCACAGTAAAGCCAGGTGGCCATGTATGTTCTTTGTCCTCTGCGCTGTATCTCTCTCCTCCATCAGCACTCTGTGCTGTCTAACCATAATGGACTCACCAGGGATATAAACGTCAGGTCAACACCCCGCTCCCAGACTCATCAGGAAACAGGATATTGAAACGGATAAATAAAAGGGAGCTAAAGGATACAGAGATATGTAGGCTG
>OOFE01013265.1:0-12239 GCA_900323365.1 Monocentris japonica
GTGCAGTTGATCGTACTGTCAAGACTGTCTTGGTAAAGCGTGTCACAGCTAGGGGGCGACAAACAGCATGAGACAGCATGAGACTTCCCCTGGCCTGACTTGCCAGTGCACACACACACACACACACACACACACACACACACACACACACACACCAGCCGACACGTAAACACACACACACACAAAAGTGTTTTAGTGAATTTCCCAGTGTGGGATTAATACCGTAATAATACTACTATTCCTATCACACCAAGTAGGGCATTTTTAATGTCGTCATGTTGTTTTCTGTTCTCACTCAACAGAGGGGAGGAGAGTAGCGGCACAACACAGTCTACGGATCACACAGCGTGCATGCTGTGTATCGTATCCTATGTCATTGATGGCTCAGCATCTGAAGTTTGGATTAGTCTGTAATCCGTCATGCTATATTGCTGCTGGACAATTGATAGTCCCAGAATATCTGTGAGAATAATTGAGAGGGGAGGGAACTGCATGGGAGGCAGCTACCAACACTGGCACTGAGCACCACATGATGCACTCAACACAAATTAAATTTCATTAATATATTATACATGATATACAACAGTAACTATTTTCTGTGGAATATCATCATATTGGGCTGCAAACACTCCCCACCCCTTATCAAGTCAAGTTTATTTCTATAGCCCTTTATCAGAAACAAGCCTCAAAGAATTTTACAGGCCTAACTCGATCAGGCTGATAGACAATCGAAATTTATGACAATTATCAATCAATGATGACAAATAAGATGTTTACAGAATACAATCAAAACAAAAGCACATGAAAACAGTAACAGGTAGAAGAGGACTGAAAGGATTTAACAGAGAGGAGGACACAGCAAACCTACGTAACCTCTATCAGCCTAAGGCGCTTTATGAAGATAAGGAAAAAACCCTATCGGAGAAAAAAAAAAAATGGAAGAAAACCTTGGGCGGGGCCCATTCAAAGAGGCTCCTCCCACCAGGATGGCTGTGTGTGCAATAGATGCCAGGACAAAATGTAGTGCAGGCCATGTAGTTGTGTGTGACTAAATGACTGGAAAAGGTGTGGAGTCTGCGCCTTTAGCTGTGCATACAACGGTGGGCAGACACGGCTGGAACCGTGTGGCCCCCCCCACTGCCCGGACCATACAAATATTTCTTTGTGAGCAGCACATGACAGACAAACATTGACGCTACCATGGCAACCGAGCCCCAACAATGCCAGGCTGCACCCCTGAGCCGCCACTAGTGATACTCTAGCTGAGGAACTTGATCTCAGAGTCTTTAAAAGGTACATGTACTATAACCGAAATGCACTCTGTAGAGTACTATCCAGGACCTCGCAAAATAAAGCCCATGGTCTCAATTTATATAGACATACAGTAAATAAAAAGCAAGGAAGGGTCATTTTAAAGTCCACTTTCATGTCTGGCAAGCAAATGAAACATTATAGCTGCCATAAATCGTGACTGTGTTAAGACTAAAAGCCTTCAAGCTATTGTAAATAGAAGTGAACTGGACATTAGGGATTTCTTGGCCTTCTTGTCCTCGACTTCTAAAAGCATGCAAAGGAAAAAAAAAGTCAGGACTGTTTGGACAGTCAGGAAAACTCTAAGGAAAAAATAGTTAGGCCTCCCTGGTGAAATGGTAAAATTACTGAGCTATCATATTCAAACTGGTGAACAAACTGGTCCATTAAATATACATTGTATTAAGTCTTGTGTTGTAACTTGAGACCCTGCCTCTAAAGGTTCTGCACCGCCCCTCCCTTCCCATCCAAAAACCTGTTCCTCTGTTACTCCTGAACCCCGATGATCGGGTGTCAGGCTCTTTGTTTGGACTCCACTCAGGGACTACGATCACTTTGTTACGGATCATGATAGCAAAATACTATGAGGCTTTCATGGCTGCAAATACAACATGGATATTTGGAAAGTGGTCTTTGGTATCCTTGTATGAATTTGTAAGGCTTTTACTGAAAGATGCATAGCCATTCTCAATTTTATATCTTATATCTATTCTATATCTCTATATTTACACTGTACAAATAAGCCATTTACTTGTCTCTAAAATCTCCTATTACCTTGGTCTTTATATAATTAAGTTCCACTCCACAATGGAGCACAGAATTTGACCGTTTGATTGAGGGACGAAGACCATTCGTCACTTCCTCATTCCCAAATGAGTTCTCTCAATTCATTCGGTCTTATAAGCATGAAAAGAGGCCAGGTCTCTGATTTTCCCGAGCACTCTTAAGGTCTCATTTCTTGGCTAAGGCACTGGTCTCAACTTGCAAATGGGCCAAGAGTTAGCTAAGCCAGCTCAACGACCCCTTGGGGCAGAGGAAAACTCTCTAGCTGCCATAAATAAAACTGGGGAGGTCCTACTCGTAGGCTTGTGTGCCAAAGCTGAGGTTTGTTCACTTTCAGAACTTGTCTGACATGAATAACGTTCACCTGGCTAGCTTCTTAGTTGCAGAGATCCCAAATTCAATTCAAACAAAGCTGGGAGAGACAGAGAGAGAAACAAGAGAGACAGATGGAGAGAAACAGAGACAGAGATGGAAACATTTCTCTATTTAAGTACACAGAGTGGAACCCCCAAACTCCATCCCCCATGGTCTACCTCACAGTGATCTCATCCCTTTCGCACAAAAGAGCCTGGATGCTGGGTCCCCAGGGGTGAGAGAGCCTGTGTGTGTGTGTGTGTGTGTGTGTGTGTGTGTGTGTGTGTGTGTGTGTGTGTGTGTGTGTGTGTGTGTGTGTGTGTGTGTGTGTGTGTGTGTGTAATGCTGGATAACAGACAGTGCTGTGTCTGTCTCAGTTATTCCAGCAGAGGCCCTACTGGGCAGATCCACTCACAGCTTGCCTGAGGCAGCAGCTGAGAATGACACAAACACAATCGTCATGTACATTTCACATTACAGACAAATAAAGAAAAGTGATGTTGTGGGCCTAATTGTGGGCACATGCAGTGATTATGCTAACAGGGAGCAGGCCAAGCTCATAATGAACAGACTTTGACGAAGCTCATACTTGCCAAGCTGGAATACGTGGCCTTGTGGTTAAAGAGAGCAGGACAGGCTGCCCCATGAGTATATATATATATGTGTGTGTCTAAAAAGGGAAGAAACTAATTGCTACTTATTCCACTGCACGCAATATGGCTACTCAAGTGCTCTAATAATTCCTTAAAAATTAGCTACGCCTCCTGTCATGAGACACAGTCGAGGCAAAAATCAGACAACAATGAGAGCAATAAACATCATTTTTAGCTGCGATGGCCTCTGTTTCATTGCCCTTTCAGCTCCTGTGGCAGCCCTTGAGCCCTTGACGCTCAAGTACCGCTCTATTGCCCTGGCCATAGAGGATCTTCAGAGGCAAAGTGTCCCTCCCTGCCACCTGTCATCACAGTGTGGTGTTGGTGGTGTAGGCCAGACTGAATACAAGGTGCCAATGGGGTGATGAAACCTCCATTTTATAAGGCGACGTCCGCAGAAAAACCAACCATGCTCGTTCTGAGGTGGGTGAAATGAGGTTAAAGCCAGTTGATGCTGCCTGATCGGATTCATATGGTGCACTGCCATGTGTGTGCATAGCTGGGTCTTAAACTGAGATTTCTAATAACCTCACCCTGCTAATTAATCTTAATGTGTTGTAAAGAGACTCAAATGACCCTACTTGGCAAAGGCAGAGGAGTAAACCAGTTGGCCACGCCAGCTTTCAGTTTAGAACACAAAAAAAAAAATAAGAAGAAAAAAGATCACAAGTGCAATATTTCCCCATCAATCTTTGGCATTAATGCTGACAAAAATATACAACGTACACTAGCTGAGGGGTAAAAGAAATATTTTACTGTTCAAAATCTCACTGTTCAATATTTGCTGTCCAGAGTGTTGCAGGTATGGTGCTATCTGCTTTTTGCCTCAAGATAAGCCTGTCTGATAGCCTTGCATCATCATATCAATATACTAACAACATCTCTCTCACTCTGCAGGGCCTGAACAAAGGCACAGTGATATCTGTTCCTCAGCCACGCTGATTATACCCAGGTAGCTGCATTTATACAGGGGCAATCAGCAAAATCCATTTTCATTTAGGAACTGTCAATCATGATCAATAACTGACCAGGTCAGTTCTTTCAGGGAACACTCTAAAATAGGTATCTGATTGTCAAATCGCAGTTGTAATAGACAGCAAGCTGAATGCAGTGTTTATGTTATTTTCATTTTTGCCACAAGCAACGTTGTTTATTTGGGCATCGGCTGTTTTGGTTGAATTTTACAGCTCAAAGCCAATGCTTCAATGTTACATAATAAAATAGGATTTTTCTTAGATTTTACACAAGTCCTAGAATATTTCCTCCACTTCAAAAGGAAGTTGCAGGGGGTCTAACAATGATTGAGAAACTGACATCTTTTCTTCTTAGTTGACAAAGATCGCAGTCAATCTTGCTGAGGTGTGAGGCAAGCAGAGATACAACAACTTTCTCCTAACTTGTATTAAGATAAAGCCTAACTATGAACCAGACTTAGATTGTCCTCCACATCTGTTATTTCTAAAGTAATGACTCAAATAAAGATCACGAACATATGAATCATAGAGCAACCTCATGGTACGTGGCTGTTCCGTGCACCAACATAAAGCTGCTCATGCTTGTGTGACTTCTACCGTACTGGCTAGTGTACGAGCGCACAGTGCATTTCCCTTATGCAGGGCTCTGCACAACCTAAAGAGTGCATACCCTCATTCCCCTAAGCAGTGCACATTGCAAAAAGTGTTATGCACGAACAAAACAACAAACAAAACCAACAAGCCTTGCTCTTATAGAGATGCTTCCGAGCAACTAGGAAACACATATGTTATACCACGTTCACGAAGGCCTAGCGGTTTCCCCCAATAACTGTCTGTTCTTCTTTGTGTTCATACCCTACACACATTTGTTTTTTCAAGATAACACCCCAGTGACTGATTAAGAAACCCTAAAAAACGTCCAGAAACATTCTGAGGCGAGATGTTGTCAAATAACACCAGATAACTGGGGGGGGGATGTTCCCCCTTGTCTTCCTGGCTCCTTTGAGTCTTCAGTTACACCTGACTGGCTCTCTAATGCCATGCACTTGTGATTAAAGAGGCATGTGTGTTTAGAAGGGAAAGTGACACACTTTGAAGGAGTCTGTGGTTCGCTGTGCTTTGTGTCCAAACCAACCGTTGCCTGCATAGGCAGCTGCAGCAGCAGAGATGCTTTCCATAAAGTCTGATGAACGATGACTGTGATGTCAAGAGAGTGAGAGAAAGAAAGCGATAGAGAGAGAATTAAAATGTAGCAAAATTATTTTAAGTTTTCTTCAAAATATGACTCTATATGATTAAAAAAAAACAACAACTGTAAGTCAGAAGATAAGAAGCGGCTGAGAGGGAGTGAGGCTAGGCTCAACAGAAACGTCACAAGACTGCCTCCCTCCTCGAGCGTAACGGCCCAGCAGACAGAGAGCATTCTTTCCACTCTGAAGCGAGGGCAAACTCATTGCCCTTGCTAACCAGCAGAGCCCATACCAGCTCAAAGCAGACAAAGGGTCCTGATCTAGGCCTTTTGAAATACCAGGACGAAAACACTACTGGCACATCATACAAAAGGTACAAGGGTAAGAGGAAGGAAATGGGTTACCTGGGAGGGTTTCTGGCTGGATTACATGCTTCTCAATGTGTTGGCAGGAGATGACTGTCTGAATGTCTAGTGCTGCCATGTCTGTTTGAAAATCTCTACGACATTCAAACAGAGGGTATTTACCTTTGATGAGTTTAACAAAAAGTGCTGTACTGTTCCAGGGTAGCATTGGCTCAGTAAGCCAATGCACTTGCAATGCCATTGGTCTGAATCCAGCTCATGAACTTTGTTGCATGTCACCCCCCCCAGCTCTGCATCCTATTTGCAGTCATTCCCCACTGTGTACTGTCTAATGAAGTAGAAATACTACCAAAATAATAACAGTAATTGTGAAAAGGAAGACCAGAGGATCTGAATTCAAGCCCCCCGTCCTGGCAAGCCTGCAGCGGCTGAAGTGTCCTTGAGCAAGACACTGAATCCCTACCAGCTCCAAGGACACTATTGTGTAGTTGACCTGACCTCCCTGTGGAGGGGGGCAAGCAAAATATACATAACATGCATTAGATGAGGGGCAAGAGAGATATTTTACTGTTCAAAATCTCACTGTCTTCTTGAGATATTTTTATGTGAACCACAAATGATACTCCCAACATGAACTCAATTGGAGACATATATAAAATGTGTCGTTGCTAGATCAACTTCACACCACAAACTGCAGACTCACGTTCTTGAAGGGCTTGTTTTACTAAAATTATAACCCTGCATTTATCTAACATTCAAATACTTTCAGAGAGACAGTCACAGTTCTCACTCGTGGGAAATGCTCTTCTTACTGTCCTACAGTATGCATTACTGGCTTTTCTCATAGTACTCTTTGACTTTTGCCTCAGCAACCGCTGAGTCCTTCAACTGCCTGCTGCTGCTCCCTTGGCCAATCTACTTCCTTATTTCCTTGGTCACCTGACAAGAATCTCTGGACTACCAGTGGTGGTGACAAAGTGCAAGTTCAATGTACATAAAAGGCATAGAGCACCCATGACCTACTTTATTCCTGTTATAATGGTTAGTAGGAGGCAACAGTACTCCACTCCCTTTTTCCAACAGGCATAACAGTGTTGTCACATGAAAGCTGTGAATCACCATACTGATGGCAAGCTGGAGTAGTGGATTTAGACCACTGGTGGATGGCAAGTGATCAAGTGCTGAGACATAGATATGTGAGCACCTTGGCATTGTATTCAATGGCAGTTGTGCAAACCCCTCACAGCCACAAATCAACAGAGACATCTTACACAACTCCATGTCCTTAGCATAGTGTGAGGGTCACACAAATGCAGACATGGCATATTTAGAAGTCAGTGAATGAAAGCCAGTCTTTCTAGTTGACAGAGGGCAGTAACTTCCCACTAGCTTGACCTCAAATGGCAAGACAGCAGTTAATCATTAGGCTTTTTCATAAAATAGGCCCATAACCACTAAGGTGTTCATTTCCTTATCCAAGTTAGCATTAACCCCCAGATATTTACTTAAAGGCTGCAACTAATCATGTAAATGTTTATTTCTCCTAACATGCTCGATACCTCCGTCTTTTAGCGAAGAGCAGCTTTGCAGTCTGACGGCAGCCACCTGCAAGGTTAGATAGTCTGCAGCAGAGCCTCGTTATGTGGAGCCTAGGAGGGGCGGGGGGGATTATATTCCCAACTGTTGCATCCTGGCCATAACTAGGTCAACTTTTGTGCACGAAAGACATCATTGCGCATATCACAAATAGAGTTTCCCCCTAGACCAATCCATGTTGCGTTATATGGCTCTGTCCGTCCCCGTAGTTGGATAACAACGACAAAACAGT
Organism: Monocentris japonica; assembly: GCA_900323365.1. NCBI lineage: Eukaryota > Metazoa > Chordata > Actinopteri > Trachichthyiformes > Monocentridae > Monocentris > Monocentris japonica. The sequence goes on from OOFE01013265.1 coordinate 7,459, forward strand.
GAAGGAAGCCCACAGGATTCAATTGCAGTGTAACACCTAAAAAATGTATTATCAGCGGGCGACGTTAACACTAACATCCAACACAAACATTGTAAAAGTAGTAGTACAACTAGAATTTCTAAAAAGCCAGGGCAAACACGACTTGTTCCCATCAACAAGTCCGAAAATGTTAGCACTTACCAGCTGTTTACACCGCGGCAAGGGACAATGTTGACATGTAGGCAACTTGCTGTTTTTACCCGCTCGATATATTCCGTTGTGCTTTTTCTGCAAACAAAATACGCTAAACCAAAACCGCAGGCACGGAAGGCACTCAAGTACTCCTTTGAAACTTTGTTAGCCACTTTTTCGCGACACTTTCATCACAAGTTGTCGGTGGAGGAAGGCGCCATGTTTGTGTTAGGACTGGTAGTTTTGGTGAGCTTTCTTCCTTGGCGTTTTCACACTCGGCAGTTTAAGGCAGAATGGACCCGCCCAGAGAAGAGGCTCACCGCTGCAAATGACAGAGCTTGGCGTCAAGATTAGTCAAGCTAGCCACAGTAAAGAAAATACTGTTTCCGGTATGTATCGTCATAATAAAAAGGTACCAACATGAACAGCGACGGCAATTTACCAAATCCTTATGTAAGTCCCTGCATCTAATATCATTTGACACCAAAACCCGCTTATATCGACTATATTCCTGGGTATAAATGGAGCAATGGTTGATTACAGACAAGATTTTCGGTGATTTGTGCTGGATATTTGCTTTCCATAATCATGATGAAATACAAGACCGCATTTGGACTCACTTAGATTTACTTGCTATGCCTAAATCCAAGCTAGGTCAAGAGCCACACAAAATTGATGCCCATGATTGAAAATGGAGAATGTTTACGAGGGAAGATGTCCCTTTCACAGCGTATGATTTTGTTGTACACCAATACTGACTCGTTTTACTTTTATTTTGAAGGTAACATCGCTTAAGTTCCTGCTTTATTCTGACTATTTATGTTAGGCTTGACGCGGCTGGTTTCAAACTCCTTCTGCAGTCTCTGACGCCCCCTGGCTTAACATTGGACACTTAAGACAAAAAACGCAACAGGTGCATAAGAGAACTTGCTCATATTAATTTTGTATTTTAAATTTGAACATGCAGCTCTTGTTTGAGAATAGAATTTACTCCCTAACACTTCGGCGCTCCAGGCTAGAACAAAGTTGTCCTCATGAGCAGGAATAGTAGAATAGGTAGAAACTGCACTGTAGTTCTCCTTCTGCAACAGGGATTCTAAACTACGTTCTACCCCTGCACAAGCGTGTCACTTTAAAGTTGGCAATCCCACCCAATTGTGCACAATAAAAACGCAGAAAAATGAAGCTGAAGTATACAATTTTATTAAAGCAGTTCAGGTCTAACTTAATTTCATTAAATTAAAATATTCACAGAACATAGCACAGAAATATGTTAGTTTTGCAGCTATGGCAGTAGATATGTACAAATATTCAACTTTTCTAACACAAGTTAGTGTAACAAAAAGACAGGAAAAAGGCTCAAAAGGTCATCAGGTCCTCTATAGGGGAGAATGTGACCAGTTTGGGGAGGCTGTACTCCTGCTTGTTTGGGGGTGAGGAGCTCTCTAGTGTGTCCAAATCCAGTGAGAAGACCTTGTCAGTGGCTCCTACTGACGCTGCAGTCTCCATTGCGTCTGCCAATAACTCCCCATCTCTGTCCAAACCGGTAAGCTCGTGATGAGACAAAAGGCACGCCGGTGTCCTCTTCCTGTTGTCCATGAAGGAGGCGTTGCTGCACGCCTGCTGGAGCCGGTGATGACGCTGTCGTATGGTTAGTGCCTCAGTCGTCGGGGGGCTGATGTGGGGCAGGAGAAGCTCATCCTCCTCCGAGGCATTTGTGTCTGGGGCGTCGTCACTGAGGCTCAGCAGGCTGTCATTGCCAGGCATGTCAGGAAGGGTCTCATGGACTAGACTGAACTGGACCACGCTGCTGCCTGTGCCGCTCAGGCTGTGAAGGGCCTCCATGTTGGAAGAGTCCCAGGACAGAGTGGACATGAGTGAGACCCCCTGCTGGCAGACCGGGGGACTGCTGTTGTGGCATGGGTCAGGTGAAAGAGGATCACAGGAAATGCTCGGGGAGGGAGCGTTGGGGCTCAGTGAGACCTCCTGTGGCTCACCAAGGGGTGTGAGGCACCCTATGATGCTGCCACCATCAAACTTCGCTGATTGACGAGTTTTCTGTGCTGCGTCTTCCTCAATTGCCTTTCGCCAGGAGCTCTTCACATCCAGAACTGATGGAGAGAATTGTTTCCCAAAAATCAGTTAATAGGACCTTGATTAGTTTACCAATTCACTAAAGAAAAAAACCCCAAGTAGCACACCCCTTCTTCCTAATGTGGTGTTTATCAGACCATCATGCCACTCTAAATACAACCCAGCCTTTAACTTGAAACGTTAAAGTAAAAACAGACCGACTTTTAACTTAAGCAAGGCTAAAACCAAATGCAAGTGGAGACTATCAGTGCTCGTAACTCACTCAAGCTCTCAGGCGTACGTGGCAACTGCTTCCTGGTAGAGAAAGGATCTCCACCTAGAGTGCTGAGAAGGTCTTCTAGGTCCAAACCTTTGATCCTGCCGTCCATGGGGCTGGTTGTAGTAACAGCGTCTGCAAACTAACACACACACCAAAGTCAGGATATTAAGCAATTTTGGAAGAGAAACACTGCATTCAAACTATGCATCCATGTGACTTCAACTCAAACTCATGTGGGGATAAGTGATGTCTGCCCTGTATCTGTCTGAGGGAATTTCATTCAATTTGGCAGTCTGATCAGGGATGCTAGGGGAAGGCCTATCAGACAGAGCACTGCTCAGGCATGTCCAGGCCTCCTGAAACACACATTAAAAACTATTGCAGCATTTGACGCTTCCATTACCAGGAGTTGTCACCATACCTGATTGGCGAGGTTATCACATTCCCAGTCCAATATCCGAGCCTTCTTCCTCACGGCAGCCACCTTCGGAAGAGCGGGAGTCGTCTTCCTCACGCTGGCCTAGAGACAGGCATAGATTTGTTACATACAGTGTCTGGGAAGTTTCAGGAAACAAGTTATCAGGTGAGGAAATTTACTGAAAAAAAAAAAAAAAAATCCAAGTTGTTATTAGTGCAACAGTTAACTGCTACATAATACTAGCCTGAGGTGGTGGTGACTTGACAGGTGAGGACGGTGGCGTGTCAAAAAGCCCATGGAGTGAGGCATTTGCTCGAGTTGACGCCTCAGAGGTGGCAACAGGAGTTTCAGCCCTCTCAACAGGTGGAGGGCAAAAGCTGTTTTGAAAAGGTGTGATTGGTTATCTAACTAGTAAAAAAACTAGTTTAGTGCTAGTTTCAAGATCGCCCTGTTTTGTCTGTGAAGCTGACCAATTTAACAGCTTTAAGTATCAAACCTAAGTATATGGATTGTACATTCATTTCCAACATCTAAGGCAACTTGCTTAGACCTAGCCAAGTTTTGTACTAAAGAAATTTAAACTGGAAAAGCTCTTTGTTTATCAAGCACCATCTACTGACCAGTAGAGGTAACATTAAGCTAGAGCATCCAAAATGTCCCAAATATGCCATCCTTACAAAACAAATATAAAAGCCCTCCGCCTAGCGGTGAGCTTAAAAACACCTTGTTTTTGCAGCATTATAAGCCATTTGTTTGTAATATTAACCGGCTTATTTGGTGTATAGAGATGAGGCTTGACTGCCCTGCATCTGACTGTTGATTTATCTTTTTTTTTTTTTGCAGTCAGTGCAGGCATAGGGACTTCAAATTCAGGCTCTTTTTCCAAAATCTATTCAAACTTAGTACATGTGAGTTCAAATCAAACTTATGTGGGATGAGGAGTGTCTGCTCCGTATCTGTCCGTGACGATTTCCCTCAATTCGCCACGGTCATCAGAGAGCAGGGATGCTGTAGGGAGGACTAGTGATGGACAGAGCATTGCTCAGAACTGCCCAGGTATCTACCTCCCAACATCACCTTTTAAAACCAGCACACAAACTATAAATGAAAAGTGACATTAAGCATGCAGGTTGTTACCCAAAGCAAGATTTCCATTACCTTCTGAGGTTAGAGCAAGTAGTGGCGACTCCTTCCTGTGATTTAGTCTCTGCAGGGTAAGGGGAAAAAAAAAAAAAAAAAAGTTATTTGACACATCCAATTTAATACATGGTTTGTACTGCATGTAATCCAATTTTGCTCACCAAGCAGCTTAGCAGGGTACTGGGAGAAGACACCAGTTACGTAGACTGCTTCAGCTGCCGGTTCAAAAGAGAGCGGAGCCATTGGCGAGAGGAAACCAAGAGCCTAGAGGAAAGATGGGATTAATGATGCAACCGTCAGATTATTAAATAGATGCCAGAGATTAAGCTATGTGGCTACATAGTCAAATAACATTCAAGTTGCAACACATGACGCTACGATTCAGCTTATGATCTGAAACAATTAAGGACAGGGGGAGCGAGAGACAATGTGACAAAAACGTAAATTGATAGAACTATTTCATAGCGTTTACTGTAGTGCGACTAAAGCAACCCTAGGATTAACTCAGATCACAAGGGTCACTCACAGGATCCTCATTCAGAAAAGAGATCAGAGGTCTGTCTTTCAGGGTATCCAGCCACTTCCGGTCCCACTCCACCTCCAACTTCCTAATGGTGCTCCTGACCTCAGGGATTTCTTCCTTGGAGATCTTCAGCCTGGGAAGACCCAAAAAAAAAAAAAAAAAAAAAAAAAAAAAAA
>OOFE01013265.1:19096-30548 GCA_900323365.1 Monocentris japonica
CGTGAATGTCTCTTCAAACAGGTTGGCCTCTGAGTTTTTAAGCATTATAGTCTTTACGCACAACCATGGTCATACCCTGGACTTTGTTTTTAGGTTTGCTCTGGATGTAAACGCTCTGTGCAGTATAGATGTTTTTGTCTCCGGCCATAAATGCGTTGCATTCGAGATCTCATTCAAAGCAGATACTTGGCTACCTAAATGGACCATGTGCTCTCGTATCCAATTACATATTCTCTTCAACCTACATGCCATTGCCCATATCAAAACTAGGTCTGTTTCTCCTCACCGTTCCTCCCCTTGGATGAACAATGGCATTCAGTGATCTTTTGTTCACACACACAATCAACACGTTAAGGATACCAGAGCTGCTGAGCTTTCTGAATTGATCATCACCAACCAGAATAATGCTAGGGTTCTGTTTTAAACCTTGGATAAACATGGCAATCCTACATTATTATTAATGGCTCTTAGGACATATAATCCGTCAGTTATGACGCGTTTCTTACGATAGCTACATGGACAATTCACAGTTGTATGTCCCTAAACCTGAAGAGTGGTCCATTGTTTCTTGAGCAACTGTGGCTCACCTGTGAAGGGATCTGCCACACCTACAGGAGCACCTGTGGTCGTACCTGACCCTGGGATGTAGCGGCCGGAGCCTGGGGGAAAAAAAGGCATGAAAATACAATGTCAAAATTATAATGCAGAAAATCATGAATCATATTAGTTCACTAAAATCTTCTAGCATACCTGTGAAGGGATCATTTCCCGTGCCTGTCCTACCATCAGATACCCCAGGGATATATCGACCTGATCCTGTCAATGAAAAGGACAAAAGTGAGGTGAGAGCACTATTAGGCAAACACACATTGGAGCACAGAGTCTAATAATGCGGAGAGCCAACACCCTGTGTATATGCTGTAAACCTGTAAATCTACTAACCTGTAAATCTAGGGACAGAGATAACGTGTTTACTAAAAACTACAGCGTAAACTATTTGTGACTTTGGGAATAGAAGATTTCTAAGTGTTTCTTTCCTGTGTGGAGCAGCCGCTGTCCGGTCACTTGGCCTTACCAGTGAATGGGTCGGCAACACTGGGCTGGGCAGGTCCCACCACATGTCCTTTGGTGTTCTCTATGATAAAATTGGCAACCTGGTCCAGGAACATGGGGCTGAGGTCATTCTTCTGCAAAAAGTTGTGCGCCGTCAGCCAGGGGTCCTCTGACACGTTGTAAGGCAGCTTCATGGACGGCCCTCCCTCATTCACGTCAATGGTAAAGACAAAGTCGTACTCCTGCGGGGAGATGAGGGGTCAATTAAGTGGAAGCTTGTTGTTTTTTGTTACATAAATTGTTACGACTGCTCTCACCGTCAATAAGCTTATAACAACCCATGGCCTTACCTTTCCCTCGTACATCACCCTCTTAGATGCCTGCTGGTTTGAGCCTTCGACCACATCTCCAATTTTCACCCAGCGTTCGTCACTGACACTCCACTGATATGCCTCCACCTTCTGTCCCTCTTTAATCAGCCGCGTCTGTCCGTCACGATTACCTGGAGAAATGCATGCGCCAACAAAACCATCTTGATGCGGAAAGAGCATGGGGTTCCCCAAATGCATTTTTTCCCTTATCAGGCTGAATTGTAGGCTCTTGTATGTATGAAGTGGAAACCAGTAACACCAGATGCAGTGATTTTGTATCAAATAAAATAAGAAATACTAGATCATATAAATAAAATACCAGTGACTCTATTCATTACCAGGCTCATTCAGGTGTTCCCTTCCAGGAAGATCTTCCATTTTGATGTCCCCAAGGTCGCCTGTCTTGGGGTCGAAGGTGGATTTGGAGAGCTCATCTTCAAAGGCCTGCAGGTCCTCTTGACTCGCCATGCGGTCCTCAGCCTCCGTAAACACGCGAATGATGCCATCGCTGTAGACAGAGGGACACCATCAGGTTAAGGAACAAAACTACTTATTATTCTCTGTTCATCTGTCACTTTCTGTAACATCAGACAAAGTAGACAGGTGTCAGAATCAGCAAGCAGTAGGAGGAAAGAGTTTTTGAATATTCTTGGTATGGAGATGTGATCATCAACGGACATTATCAGGCAAACGATGATGTGGTTCTTTTTACCTGGCACCAACGGCTATGTCACCGTTGGACAGGATGCAACAGCACCACACCGACTGGGCAGGCAGGCGGATGGTCTGAGAGCACTCTCCTTTCCTCCATATCCTCAAAGTCCTGTCCTCTCCTGTGCTTACAAAATCTGTGATGGAAAAAGCAGCAATCTGTGGTCACGATCAGCCAGCCGGCACCTCAGAGGCATCTCAAACACACAGGTATTCAAAGTTGTGTATCTAACAAAGTCCAATTAATTTTCTGTCCCTGGATTTTCATGAACAAACCTTGGCTATTGGGAAAGACAGATATGCTGTAGATGTAGTTGGCGTGGCTGTAATAGACCTGTACACATTCGCCTGTCACCAGCCACCTTCTGATACTGGTGTCATTGCTGCAGGAGAAGAACTCAGTATCGCTGATCACTGCTAGTCCCCTTACGCAGTCTTCATGACCTAAAAAGGAAGGAACAAAAAAGGTGCTGTTGTATTTATGTATTTATTGACAACTTAAGCATTTCCAAGTAAAATAGCTATCCGACTGTCACAGCTAACGGTCATCTGAAAGTTATCTCAGTTGTAATGGGTAGCACCAGTCAATATATAGCCCACTTCTTGGCTGTGTGGTTTAACACTACCACTGTAAGGGTTTCACTCTTTATTACTTGAAATGCTCTGTAAGACCATAGTTGTTGTTTCCTGTCATCTTATCTATGGTGTTTCAGCTAAAACCAAAAAAAACTGTTAAGGGTTGACTGCCTACAATAAATAGATAGCTATGCAAACAGGCATACTGTATATTTGATGCAGTTGAGCTGTAGCACTGATATGAAAACTTAATCTGAAAATCTCAAAACATTATCAAACAATTCTACAATTGTTTTGACAAACACAAATGTATAAACCTGTGACAAATGTATATTTGCACATGTCTAGCACCAGAGCCACCAGTTTTTTTTTTTGTAAGTTGCTCACCTGTAAAAGTCTTCTCACACCGCCCCGCCTTCCAAAGCTTTATGGTCTTATCTGCTGATCCAGACAGCATAAGGCCTTGTTCAGGTAGGATGACCACTGCCCACACTGCAGCAGAGTGGCCCTGTAGCAGAGTTAAAAAATACAGATTCTGCCCATTCCCACATCGCATTCATGCTTTTACAAGTGACAGCTAGCTAGCTAAAAACAATCTCAAGAAAGACTATAATGTCAGACGGAAACATTTTCATATCAATGGAACTTTTACTTTCTTTTATTAAGTACTGCGTACTAAACAACAGAGCTGATTTGTACTAAATGATATTCTTGTGCTATAAACTGTGATGAAATTTGACAACACACAGGTATAGAGGAGTGAAGTGTCTGACCCCTGCGTGACTGACCTAGATTTGCCTCCTCATGATCAACCTGCTATGGTCACTTAGTAAGACCAAGCAAGAAGTCTAGTCACAGAAGCTTTAGTATACCTGCAAGGTCATCATGCACTTCTCATTGAGCCAGACTTTGGCTGTGTTGTCCCAGGAACCACTCAATAGTGTCCCAAACTTCCCAGAGGACAGAGTGCAAACTGTGGACATTATAGCAGTTGGTTAGAGAACTGGAACCATGCAAACAATTGAGATGTGCTTGTCATTAGCAGCAACTGACAAGTGGTACAGATGTACATAAGCATTGTGCTGTGTGAACAGGATTTTGAGATATAGCCTCAATGTGTGTGCTGTAGAGCGCACCTTACCTGTGTTTTTGTGACCCTTGAGAGTGAACAGGGGCTGTGGTTGGTCCAGTGTGAAAACACAAATATTATGATCATTTCCACCTGTGGCAATAAGTCCTCGGGGATATGTTTCATTAGGTGCAATGACGCATACACAGGATACAAAATTTGAATGGCCAGACATACAGCACATCTCTGTGAAACCTTTGTCTGGGCTGTATGGAAGAGACGAATGAGACGGAAAGACATGTTAAGTCAGCTGAACTTAAGTGACTAGCGGCAAGCTGTTGACAGCTGTATGAATATTAACTTTAAGATAGCTCAATTAGTTGACTTGCGGAAAACAGTGTGCCCGTCATAAGACGTATTTAGCGACCGCTACAAATTAGGTGGCGACTTTTGAAAGTAATGGCGCAATCCATTGTACTCAGAACTCGGGGGAAAAAAACAACCTCCAACACGGAAAATGCAATAGAACAGTCATTCAAGTCGGAATTCCCAGTCGGAAACTCGGGCAACATCCAATTGGTCCGCGTTCGCCGATATAAACACACCTGACGTCACAGCAATATAGCGGCGCACACCGTGAACAGTAAACACAATTCTCTTTGCATCAGTTCTCACTTAATGTCGTTTTTGTTATGAACACATGTTGATACAACTTTGTAGTTTACATTTATAACGTAATTCGGTTGATTTGTGCTCAACGATAGAGAAAGAAGTCTTTACTAGCGTGTGGCATGAGCCTAATAACGTTAACATTACTAGTTCACTGATATGCGCAGTTTCTCTTTACTAATGGCGCTGTAGTAGTTGATGTGGGTCCTCTTTAGGTGCTTGTGCAATTCAGAGACTTGCCATACAAACATGAGTTTGCTGCGGGCGTCCATGTTTTCCCGAGCAGATGCACGGGAACACATTTAGATTGGAAGTCGGGAATACCGACTCGGAACTATCGACTTCCGAGTACAATGGATTGCACCAATACATTAGCTACGTCTACGTCATGAGTTGAATGAATGACAAAGCTAATTTGAGTCACAACATAGCCAATCACTAGCTACGAAAGCTAACAGTGATTGACGTCTGGTAATTAAGTGACTCCGGTGGAGATACTTAGTTGGCTTGCTACCTCTCTTAGCTATGGCGCCTAGTTTGACGACACAACTAGCTGTGAAGTGTAACGTTAACAAAATTGTCGCAGGTTCCCATCACATCAGTTAGCTTAGCTAATGTTGGTAACCTAGCCAGCTAATGTTAGCTACCTTGAGTTGGGTACCCAGACCCTTCCGGTTCGATCTCTGGACACAGACACAAAAGCTCCATCTGGAAAAACAGCAGTTGCAAGCCCTCTGACATCCATTTCATGGCCTGGAATGGAGCACCTGAGTTTATATGAGTTGGATGATGCCATTTTGAACCCCAATAACAAGATGAAGCTAACTACAGCAGGGTTACGTTGAGTAGCGTTACTGTCTTCAAAATAAAGCCGGTTGCTAATGTTAGCGGAAGTTGAATGACGTAATTTCATGTTGAGGGACTTTTCATACATCGACCATCATTAGCTTTCAATTGAAATTCAATGTAAGTTGCGTAAATGTTTATTTCATTACCCTAAAGAAAATTCCTTCATAAATCTATAAAAATACAGGGTTGGAAACGATGTGTTGATGGGACCCTTCCTATGTGTTATCTAGGTTTTACCAGTAGGTGGGAGAACTGAGCAAGTGAGGACAGGTTGCCTCTGGGTGCACTGCGCTGCAGCAGTCAGTCGAGTCCACCGCCCACCTGTCCAAAGCTGCATCGAGCGGGCCAGAAATAGCCAGAATAAGACGAGAAGTTTAGCGAGTTTACCTTCAAAATTAAAGCGTACACTTTGTCACGTTTGGAAAAAAATATTGGGGTGTACAGAACAGTTAATTCATTAAACCATATGGACAAAGTCCCAGCATCTAGTATAATTTGTCAACTAAAAGTAGAAACCATTTTCTATCTACTAAATATTATGGGGACAACTGGATCAATTACCAATAACAAAATATTATGGCTACTTAATGACACTTTATTAGACAGTGGATCACCAAATGATCTCACTAAACTATCCTGGATTCTCCTTTGCTGATTTTTTTTGGTAAATCTCAAGTTATATGTGCTTGGTGTGCATGTTATTTAAATTAAATACATTTGGACGCTCTTAGGGGGCACTGACGTTGAGCCGGTGCCATACCCTGCCATACTCAACTGACGCCAAGGGTACAGACAATAAACAACAAACAACAAGCAACAAAGTAGAACAATGAAAATCGTTATGTTATGCTGTGAAAAATGAATTTTGGAAATAAAACATTATATTTTCATTTACTACAGATTCATTCATAAATACCAGTATTTCTCAAACTGTTGCAAGATATGTTTCGCCTATAAGTGTTTTCTTTTGAAAAACAAAATCCACCGGAAACGTTTTTATTGTGGTTTGCTTGACACTGGTCCTGTCCAGCCCACAGAGGCTCAGATGAGGAAGTACTCCCACACCGGCGTTGTATTTGAATAAGACAGCAGCAAGAAGTATGTATTTTTTTTATTTGGGGTTAGGAAATCGTCGAATCATGCTAAACAATTATGTTAGTCGTATCTGACAGCGAATTAAGTTGCGTTAGCTTGCTGCCGTTAACGGTGGTTAGCTAACCCACAGTCAGGCTCGAGCCAAGCCCATCACGGCTACCACGAGTATCATTAATGAACCAGCCTACATTTAAGATGAGGTGTAACGTTACGAACTAGAAAGGTTGGGGTTGGTGGGGTAGCCCATGCTGTCTCGGGCTGGATTAGGACAGTTAATGACACATTTCCTCATCTTCACATTTCTTTCATCACAAGGTCTGTGGCTATGTGGTGAATGTTTATGATTACAGAAGCAGAGAATGCTAATGTTACATGATGCTAATAACTCTAATAACAGATGAGCTGTCTGGGTAGTTGGTAATGTTTTGTTTTGTCTCAGGTGTCTGTGTTCTCAGTTGTACAGACACCTGAGACGCCACTACTATACACCTGGATGAGCTGGGTCACTGGACAGGCAGATTAGATGAGGGTTCATCTCATGCTATACAGCCATTGTTTTAAGTGACCTGCTATCCATTACTCAATATTTCCAAAATACAGATGATTGCATCCTCAATAATGTTATTTTGTAATCAAACTTAAGATGAGTACATAGGCCAGTGATATTGATCCATGATAACTTTTACTTTCATGCAGCAATCTTTGTTAAGATTAAGTAAATCATAATTTCTTAATGATGCTCAATAGGAACAGAACTTTTCTAATAGGCTACAAACCAATGATAACAGTGATGATGAGGGCATCATAGGCCAGCTCAAAGATGCGGTAATGGCCATTATCAGTGTTTTTGCCTACCTGCCGTTATCTGGATTTTTATTGTACGCACATTATATGGAGATGTGTATCAAGTGTTCTATGTGTGTTGCAGGCCTAGGTCTCTTTGGCCTCGGAGACACAGGAGCCATGAAGCTTCGACTGCACTTTGTGGTGGATCCCATGGGCTGGCTGTGCATCAGCATGGTGTTTGGGATCTGGCTCTACAACACCTTCTTCATTCCCAAGCTAGTGCTGCTTCCCCACTACAATGAGGGACACATCCCCTGGGCCATAGTTGTTTGTGAGTACCCTTGTGTTCACTATTTTACTTCCTTTGTTGAGTTTTAAAATGACGTTTCTCAACAGTTGGGTCAGGACACCAAAAAGTATGTTGTGAGAATTTCTGACAAGGTCCCAGTCAAAGAATGCATTTTAGATCGGGGAATATTGTGTAATCTGACATACTGGGTCCCAGCTTCATATCAGAGGGAAAATTTGGGTCCCCTGATTTGTGTCTTCTTTCAGGTTATTACATAGCATCAGCCCTCTGCATAGCAGCCCTGTTCAGAGCTTCCACAGCGGACCCCGGCCGTCTTCCCGTGGACCCCCACATACCTCACTCCGGTATGCAAACAGAAAAGCCCCCTCGCTATTCTCAGTTCTTTACCAGTGCTCCCTTTAAAGCTAAAATCCACATTATCCCTCACAGAAATTAGATTCTACTGTATTTGTCCTGATTTCAGTGTGGCAGATTGCGCATGTTTGTTCATCCCTACATCTATATCTACAAATGAACATGGTCAGCAATAGTTCCATACGGGTTTGTATCTAACACATTTGCTAACGGAGTGATCTGACACTGAGGAATCGACTTATTGCACTGTGAAATATCAGTGTAGTGATATGGAACTACTGTCCTGGAATGGACAGTCAGTCTGTCATTAGATTTATGTAGAGACGTTTTAATTTGTTATTACTATGTCATTCACTGTGACTTCCCCTCTTCATTTCACAGAGCGAGAACATTGGGAGTTGTGCAACAAGTGTAACTTAATGAGACCTAAAAGGTCCCACCATTGCAGTCGTTGTGGCCATTGTGTACGCAGAATGGACCACCACTGCCCTTGGTAAGGATACACACACTCATGAAATTCCTTTTGTATACTCCAAACCTTTTATTAAATATCAGTCATGGCGTCCACCACTGATATGATGGAAGTTCCTCTCTGTCGACATCTATGTTTCTTTGGACATCTTATTAATTGTATAATATTTTTTGTAAACAAATGCCGAATGCATTCCAGAGTTTCCCCTGACATTGAGTGGATTGGTTGGATCAGGCTGCCTTAAGGAACTGCTAGCCCACCTAAAAGAATTTCATTAGAGTTTTAGTGTCCCATGGTCTAAATGCTGTTTCAGAGGCTTTTCTATCTGGCCAAGAATACAATTCCGGGGAAACACTGAACCCCTGTAAGGTTTTAGCATAAAATTGGTCAGATATCAGCACCAAATATGGGCTATTAGCGACTTCAGTCCAAAAATATCAGTATCAGCCTTCGAAAAAAACATATCAGACAGACCTAATTTCCTTAATCCTGTTTATTCGCTTTCAGGATCAATAACTGTGTGGGAGAAGACAACCACTGGCTCTTCCTGCAGCTCTGTTTCTACACTCAGGTCCTCAGTTTGTTCACCCTGGCAATGGACTTCTGCCAGTACTATTACTTCCAGCCACTGACAGTACTAGACCAGGTAAAGGTATTGAAGTAGACTGTAGATGATCTGAACCACAGAACAGCATTGTAAAAAAACAACAACACAACTATGTCTACTGATCTGCAGGTAGTCAGATACTCAACTGGCTGTTTCTGGAACTGCTTAGCTATACCTGACTAGGGTCATAGTTAAAGAGTTTAGTTCCAAAATAATATAGCTGCCTTTTGAAAAAAACATGACAACTATAAGAAATGAAGCTACTTTTTAGAGGATAATAAATAATAATAAGTAAATTATAACCACAAATATATATATTTCATGGAGATTGCTTTTCCTAAAAGGTGTATATATAGCATTTTTGGAATATAACTCTCAATTAGAGTAAGCGTGATTAGTCTTTCAGGGATCTCGAGTAAAACTCTCCTAAGTAAAAAAACAAGTGTAGGATGGGTGATGGGGTTTGTGACACCAGCAGGTGTTTTGCTGTTGAGCCTGTGTTTGCCTCTTCCAGGAGAAGTTTACAACACGCCACGAACTGGCTCTGCTGCGAGTTTCGGCGCTCATGGGTGTGGTCATGTTTGGTGGCATGAGTAGCTTATTTTACACTCAGATGGCTGGCATCCTCTCTGTGAGTACTGACTAAAAGACTATTTCGGTTCAGTTGAATTGCTACTTCAGCTCAGTTGAACTGCAAACTTTTTAGCAAGATTAACACAAAACGCAACAAAACTTTCCGTTCTGTCACCGTTCTGCATCTTTTAGTAGGATCTATACAATAGGCTTGAGGTGGTTTTCTTTGCATTGTACCCAGTAAATTATCCTCTCAAGGAAGATCTAGCAAAGAAGGCAGCAGCACATTGAGCTTCAGACAGTACAACATGGCATAGTGCTTAAAAATAAAACAATCAATACCCATAATGCAATGATCAGTGGAGAGGTAGGGTACAATAACAGTAGCTGGCAGCCACATAATATTCTGTTAAGTGGTTTATTCATGGAAGCAGGGATACTCAGTCTTAACCAGAGTCTGGCCTATAGCGGGGCTACTCTGTGTATGGATATTTAGCCAGTGTCCAGGAGAGTATTTCGGAACGGATTGACCACGTAACTACACTAACGCTCGTTTAACGTATTAACCAGCTTATATTTGCGTTAAGTGGAGTAAACCCACTTTGCTGGACTGCGAAATCTTTGTCTGTTGCTGTCTCTGGAAGATCCTGTGTCATTCTCCCAGTCGGACACAGACCTTCAGCCTGCATTATCATATAGGAGCCTGGCAGCCCTAGTAAGACTTACATGGGGCTTGTTTGAGAAATCCTTTGAAGTGTATGGCAAGTACATTTTGTCATCCAGAAGTTTAGCAAAGGCAAAAATCTTAGCAAGCTGCTACTAATTGTTTCTTGTTTTCCCCTGACAGGACACTACCACCATCGAGAAAATGGCTCAGTTCTCAAATGAAACGTGAGTCTTCTCAACTCCCCCTAGTCCCTAAAATATTTGAAGTTGAGTTAAGATGCCCTTCAAGTAACCGTGCAGGTTTTAAAACAAACCAATTTTACCTTTTTCCTCTCCCAGATATGGTACAAAGAGATCCTGGCAGTGGGCACTGGCCGAAGTGTTTGGCACGCGCTGGAAAGCCCTGTGGTTTGTCCCCCTACGAAGCAGGCAGCCTCTGCAAGCCGGCCACCACTTCCGTACCCATGTGTAGACAAGTAGCTCCACCTGTACAGATGGTAGGGGCTGCCACGATCAACCAGAAAGAAACACTGTATACACACTTTAAGCATCCATCTGCTCGCCTTCACCGTCCTCTTTTGTGCCACAGGAGCTGGGCAGCAGTCTTGGTTTGCCAATGGATACGCAAAGCTTTTTTTTTGCCTTTCTCTGTAGTGCCCGGACTGGCAGTAAACAGGGTCAAGAAACACCTTAGGAAAAACGGGATAATGTTTTTTGTAACCTCTATAATACATATTACTCACTGTGACTGCTACTCATAGCATTTGGAAACCACCTTTAATAGGTAATTGCATCAGAAGAATGGAAATCTTCACCTGAAAGCCGCTGGGCTTTAGGGACCCCTCTCAGGTTACTTTAATAAAGAGCCTTTACTACTGACCTTTAATCAACACAACGGACAGATCTACGGTAACTCCAGTGTGTCCGTCAATGGTTTTTGCCTTGGTTCTTTTAATTATTTATCTTCTTTTATTTGTCATGCATGAACAGTTTTTTTGTTGCTTCTGGTTAGTTCTCTCCAAGTGAAATCCAAGTGTTCTTGATTGTGAGCTCTCTTAAGAAAGTGAAAATTGTCCAATTTGAAAATTTGTTGTGGATAGCGAAGGGACAGGGAATCAATTGCTTTCCATATGTTGATAATCATATGTTGTTTAAAGTTGTATGTATGTTGTATGTTTTTCTATTGTTTTGGTACTTTATGAACGTATATATATTCTACGAAGGGATGTTTTATGAAGCATGAACAAAGAAAATCTGTGTTGTTTACTTGAATACTGATATGTGATACCTT
>OOFE01013265.1:36787-47110 GCA_900323365.1 Monocentris japonica
GCTCTTGTAATTACCACAGTCAGGTTCAAGTCACTGGTCAAGTTGTTGCTTAGTTTCCCATGATGCAGTGTGTCAAGGACCGGACTGCCTGTGGCACAGCATGTCTCCACCGGTGCCCTCTTGATTAGGTGTCTTATCTTACGTGGAGCGGCGTCCGATGAGAGCTGGGGCCAGAGGGATGGCTGGAAAACTGGCAGACAGCTCCATTAAATGGCAGCTTTGTTATGACATGTCAGCCAGGACTTGGTGGATGGTAAGTGGAGCGCTTCTCTCTCTCTATTTTTGCCACTCCTCAGTATTT
Source organism: Monocentris japonica (assembly GCA_900323365.1). Lineage (NCBI taxonomy): Eukaryota > Metazoa > Chordata > Actinopteri > Trachichthyiformes > Monocentridae > Monocentris > Monocentris japonica. The sequence continues at coordinate 37,089 of OOFE01013265.1, forward strand.
CTCTCTCCTTTTATTGGAATGTTTTAGCAGCTCTGTGACGAGTGCCACTGTTAAGCAAAATCTAGTTTTAAGTGTTTTCTTTCTCATATTATCTAAAGATTTATAGACTTTTTGTGGTGGCAGCCCTATGACACAGTTAACAGTTGGGGGTCTGTGTCTGTACAATTTATGTACAACTCTAAGCTGGCAACCCTGTCTGACTTCATATTGTTCTGCTAACTGCCCTCCCAAAATTGGATTGACCTCAGGTATTACCATTTCTGGATTGCCTTTGAGACGTTGTTTTATTCTTTGTATGTCTCTGCACAGGTCAAGTTTGGCCACATTTGCAGAAGTGTGGGATATCGTGGGAAAGGCTCTTTGATGTGAGGGGTTTTGACTGCAGCACTTAGTTATCAGCATCCGCTTGTCGCGCTTCTTTAAACACTGCCCCGGTTTAGGTGAATCAGTCAAGCAGCCTCTGATGAGCTTAAGATGTCATGTGTTGAGATTTTCTTTTTCCCCCCAGTTTTCATTTTAAGCAAGATTCTCAAGAGCATCCTTGGCACTAAGAGTTACTTTCTGAATGAATGTTCTTCAAGGCCAGCATTTTTTTCATTCTTCCAGACATAATTCCCTTCTTTTAGGAGCTGCTGCACTTGTGACTTTTACAGACTAGACTTTTCCCTGCATTGTTCGGCTTTAAAACCAGTTTCACTTCATTGTGACAGCGAAGCACAAAGGATTTTGAAGGCGACTGAATAAACAATGTGAGGAGTGAGTGAACTGTGCATAAAAAGTTATTTTTTTTGGCCAAGATGAATAACTGAAGGAAGTGTTCAACCTGCCTCCAGTGTAAGAGCTTTCCTCAAGTGCACCTCTCTGTGCACTCTCCACAGTGTTAATTTGATAGTGGCGGACAAAGAGCCCTTGTGCAGCCCGCGCCTTTCCCATGCTGAAAAGGCAACACAGGCTGACATTTCTTTCTGAAGATTTATTTACTTGTCTCGCTACAGGCAAGCTTTTATTATGCTGCATCCCAGTGTTTCATTTTCAGCTGTTTGGTCTGTGTGCATCATTTGAAATGACCGTCAGTCCCAGTCCACTCAAGCCTGCTGTCTGTGTTGTCTGCCACACTATTTTCACTTGTTTTCCATGGCAATGTGCACATGTTAACAACGATTAAGTTGTGCATTGTAGTTTTTAGTAGTATAAACATATTTATTGTTAATATTGTTGTAATACTAATAATTATGTATCTAATAAGTTGAGTTTATTATCTATTATTATTATCTAATAGGTTTTCAGTTTATTTCTGCAGAGTAATTCACTCAAGTGTCCTTGGATGACTAAGACCCATTGCTGCTTAGCCATGGCAACATGCAGTATATTTAATTACACTTAAGGCATTTAGCTGATGCTCTTTCTCCGGAGTGACTTGCAAGAAGTGCAACAGCAGAATAAGCTGAAACTCCCAGATCACTGACATTACAAGCAGCCAACAGGAAGCAGGGCAAAGGTCAAAATAAGTGCCCTCAAAATATTCCTGTGGCCATAGAACAATCATGTAAGAGTGAAGTGCAAGGAAATTTTTAAAAAAAAAAAGCCTGATCACACCCACTGAACTAACTAGTTGCACCAGATGCACCTGAGTTAACAGCCTTACCTTAAAGGGCAAGACCTCTAAATGTACAGTACTGTGCAAGTCTTTTTTATATAAATTTGGTCTTAGATGTTTATTTATTTATTTTTTTTCTGCATTAGCGTGTCAGTAGAAAAGAGCAAATTAGAATTTTTTGATATTTAGAAACTTTTCATTTCATTCTTTTTGATAGCACCTTCGGTTTACGTATTTGTTCTTTAAGTCAAATATTAATTTTACTCATAAAATTATTTAATGTCATTAGAAGTTGAAAACCAGCAGACACAGGCCCCTTTAAATGCAGTCCTCCAGTACTCACGACATTAACAGCACTGGCATGTCGCCCCCTATCGGAATCCCGAAGGAGGTGCAACTTGTTCCAACCCAGAGGCTTTACTGACAGCACACGAACAAAACTACCGCTAACATTTCCCTTAGTTAGGCATCGTCTACAAACTACTTCTATCTTTCCATCGCGCACACTGTCAGATAAAAAGGTGCATTAAAGATACAGTCAGGTGATTTCCCACCTAAAATTCAACTTCCATCTAAATACCAACGCAAAAAGCTTTTCAAGCCTTTTTTTTTTAATAAGAAAAGGGTTCGTTGACCTTATTTACACAGTGAGATTTGCGGATATTTTTTCCCCTAACCAAAAATCACTATAATATTCCTGTGGGGAGTTACAGTATGAGTGAGTTTATATATCGTACTTCGTGCTACTTTTTATCTCCTATGGTATTACTGTGGTGTATAGTTTTACCCACAGGTGTTATTTATGGATATTTGTACAGTATCCTTCTAATATTAAGTATAGGATTACTACAGTTGTTATTATAAGGCTAGTAGGCTTTTAGAAATAGGACTGTAAGGTGAACTGCCTGGTATCCTGTTTCATTTAGCTGCTATTTAATGGTTTTGAAAAGGTAATGATATACTCCATTCATACTGCATTCTCGCCTTTCCATGTTAGACCCAAGTAGAATTCAGTTTTACTCTCCAAGTAGCAGCTCTATTTCTGGCCGCAAGGGGGCGGTACGTACAAAGCAGCCGGCTGATGTCATGTAAAGTAACATGACTGATGGAGGCAGAAAAAGTATGAATTCAGTGTTCAGTGTCAGGGATTTAACCCTTGATAATATCCCATCCATTAACAACAGAGAAAAAAATGCATTGAAATTTTTTTTTTTCAAAGCAACATATGAAATTTACAGAAATAAAATAAAATCCTGAATGTTAGGCAATTGCATTCCAGAGTCATAGTTATCATAAATTGATTTAGTTCATTTGCTATTATCATTAAATATGCTGACAGTCACACATCACCATGATATCAAATTATCTGGAATGTATATATCTATATGTTATATACACATTTATAATTGTTTATCCAAATTAACATTACTGTATATCCTTAAAATGTCACTGTTAAAAAAAAATTGGATTGAGAAAGATGCATGCTTACATGCCAGTTTCCATGACAACAAGTTATCTATCACTTCATCTAATGTTAGCGCAACTTTATATGAGATAAACAAGAACTCTTTGTATGTTTCAAGACTGCCTTAATGTGATTTGACACATTCAATATCACATGAAAGTTATTTTTGGATTTACCATTTATTGATCATCGCGTTATGGCTAGGCTACAACTTAATGCTCAGGCCTGTTGCTGTAGTTATTTGAAGAATGTATCATAAATGACGACATGCCTAGTGGAGTCCAGATACTGGACTCACATCTCTGAAAACATTGATGTCTTTAGATCTAGGCTGAACACAGAAACAGGAATAATGGTACAAAGGTGATAACAGTGACGAGAGACTGGGGACTATATTCTTCATTTTCTGGGGATCCACTGGGGATCCACTCATGGGCTGACAGTGAATGGTTATTCACTACTAGGTTACATTCATTAAGTATAAGTCAACTGCTTCACCACCATTACTACTGCTACTACTGCTACTATTACTACTGCTACTATTACAAATATTGTTACTACCACTACTAATACTACTACTGCTACTACTACACCTGCAACAACAGCTACAATTACTACTGCTGCTAACACTACTACTCCCTACTAGTGCTGCGACCACTAACATAACGTTTACTACTTCTACTACCACTACCTCTGCTGCTGCTTCTGTTGCTACTCCATTCACGACTACTGCTATTGCTACTTCTACTACATACTAGTTCTACTACTGCAACTACTACTACTGGTACCTCTGCTGCTACTACTACTATTACTACTACTACTACTACTATTACTACTACTACTACTGCTGCTACTGCTACTGCTATTACTACTATTAGTACTACTACTACTAATACTACTAATAATAATCTTTTTTCATTTATTATTATTATTACTGCGTGCCATTAAACCTATCTTAGCCTTTTTTACGCTCACTAGTGTTATGATTTTCACTGTTAGTCTGTGACTTTGTGAGTGCTCTTGGGGCGACATTCCTGTTCAACTAGTCTGTCCGGCAGCGGGTCTGTCAAGCGAGTGAGTACAAGCCCCAAACGTGCGCCAGGCGAGCGGAAGTGAGGGGCCCAGGGTACAGAGTTTAGTCCCGGGGCCAGTGATTCTGGCCAATGAGAGGCAAGAAAGCAATCTCTATTGCAAAATTTAGCTGCATCAAGCCAGACAGAAACAGGTAGATTAAAACCAGATGTGAAGAGATTTTGCCTTCAAAATAAAAGCGTAATACTTTTTTTCATATTTTTAGGGAAAAAAAGGAAATGTATGTGTTGTGGTGTATAGGCAGTGAAATGGTGGAGGTAAACACACACTAACTCATTTTACACGCCGTTTAATTTAATTATATGTACTTTTCTGAAAGTATAATTATTTTTGTTTATATTGGTAGTTGTTTGCCTTATGATGAGTAACAGCTGGAGGTCATAGTTTACCCACGTTTTTATTATACACTACATCTCTGTGGACAGAGCAACAAAAATCGTTATACTATGGTACTAAAAGGACATTTTGCAAAAATGGATTTCCATGTACTACAAATTAATCCTAATTTTCACTTCGGTACTTTGTATTACTCCAAAAAAAACGTTGCAACGTTATGCTCGCTAATAATTATTTTATTATTTTGAAAAATGACACCGGAAGACGTCTTTTGTATTCTGTCTTGCTTGACACCGGCTGCTGAGAGCCCGACGGAGGGCGGCAGCCAGTCAGACAGTGAAAGTGAAGGCGGAGACCAGCCCAGTCCAGAAAACTCAGCCTCTTCTGGATCACGTTCAACTTAACTGAACAACCCCAAAAAACGATCCAAAAAAGTAAGACTTGAAGAGGAAGGAAGATAAGAAAAAAAGAAAGAAAAAAAACGAGGTGCTCCTAACTTGATTTCACCGCCTTCTGCCAAGAATTGTCTTCCGGTGTTGACTTTTTTTTTGTGAGCACTGCAAGAGAAAAGCCTCCAAAGCACAAAGTTGAACGTGAGACATGTGAAGCTACCGGCTTGTGTGTTTCAACCAGGCTCCAGGATTCCCTATTAATCCATGCAGTACAGTGCAATGGTACGTGAACGTGGATTATTATTGCTTTGACATGTTGTGATAACAGGTTTTTTTGTAATAACATTTTTGTTACATTGTCCTCGACGGTTTGGTAATAACGCGTGCCAAGAGAAATGTGAATAAGTGGGTTACATGGATCACAACACTGACACTGTAGGGCCAAAAGAGTGCTAAACTTGGCACGGATTCTCCAGTAGGCTATGTTAACCTCACACTCCCCTTAATTGGCAAATTAACTTGATTTGGAATGTTGACAATTCTATAGGGGGACACACGCGCGCGCACGCACGCACACACAATGCAACAAACTCTGTAACAATGTTTAACTCGCACTCTAGGACTAGGCCAACAGTGAAGATAGCAGTTGTCAGTGATTTTGTGTCATGCACCCACACGCACGCCAGCCTACACAAAAAAAGTAATTCAGGTAGAGAGAGCAAATCGACCTGCTCTGGAGCTCACTAAATACGCTACCGTGATCGATTCTGTTTGTCTTATCATGTCCGGTGTGTCAAAGGTTCAGAGGCGGTTGCGTTTCTCCATACGGCTCCACAGGCTGCACCGAGAACACGCGGCCTCTTGCAAGCCCAATGTCACATTTACCAAGATAACCTTACAGCGTGTGGATTGTTACAGGCTCAGCTGCAGCCTGCATGCAGTGGTGTAGTGGTAAATTTAAAAAAAAAACGGAGGGTAAACCGTGACCTCCAGTCAGTGATCCTCATCAGGAAAACAACCACCAATATAAACAAACAATTATATTTTCAGAAAAGCATCAGTTTATTCTTATTTACTCTTACAATATCCTACCTTCGTGTAGCTTCCAGTTTGAAGCTATTTATTATGATGAAAACCGTGAATTTATCTCATAAAGGCTTATGTCAGCGAATGAAAAGGTGGATAAAGTGGGTTTTTAGGTGGGTTTACCCTCCATTACATCCCTGTCTGCATGGCTGCAAACTGAAGAGTGCGGAAATTTGCTGTTTCGGGGATCAAGTCTGTGGATTTACAAATCTGCAGTTGAATTAATTGGGGGAAAAAAGGTTATTAGTGCTTGTTGTTGAGACATGGCGGTCGGGTGCAAGGGTGCAGGAGTTGCAGGATAAAAACGTCCATTCCGTTTGTATTTGACTGAAACTGCGGTCCAAAGCTCATACAATAATTCTGGTAGAGGTAAATAAATTGTATGCTGTGTTTTCAGAGAGCCGAGGAGAAGCTGGTGGGATGGTGGCTGTGGGATGTGTGTTTGGAGGAGGAGGAGTGTGACTGTGTAATTACGTGAAGGGGGGGGCGGCAGAAAAAAGTTGGGTCTGATTTGCTGGAATCGCGCAGGACCGAAGGTGCACCGGCCGATTTCGTATCAAGTTTGTTAAAGCAAAGGGGGTGAAGATCACACGGTCCGCGCCGTCCGACGATTTCCACGATGCTTCTATGAACGAGGCAGCTCAAAAAACCGAGAAGCGCAAACATCCCGTGCAGTAGAGGAATCGCAGCCCCGTTTTGCACCGGCTTTACGAGTAGCGATACAGAGGCATTTTGCAAGTGCCTGACTGTGCATGTGAACTTTTTATTTTTTTATTTTTTCCATTAAAGCCTCCCGCATAGTTCCTATTTTTACGCAGAGACGACAATCATTTGGAGCGCCAAAAATTCATGGATGTTCTTGGATAATCTTTTTTTTTTGTGTGTGGTACGCGGATAACTGCTCCACAATCTTGCCCGGTACACATCGGTCCAGGAATGGCGCGATAAAGTGATCAGAGGAATCAGTCCAAGTACATTTATTTTCTGTGTAACTGGCTCGTCATGTATTCGCCGATCTGTCTTACTCAGGTATTTGTGTCTTCCATATATCGCTCAGATATGCATTGCACGTTTGAAAGAATGCTCGAGTCCTGTATGTATGTACGCCTTAACATTATTCTCTCCCATCTCTGCGTGAAAATATCCTCCTAATTCACGCCAAATAACGTGGCTCTGCTTATGTACTGAATACTGTACTATTCAAACAACCCAAGTGAAGGCTTACTGAACCGTGCATGGCTAGGAAGGGGCTCTGCTACCGTAAGCTGATTTTTACATGGAAGATCTGAGAATGGAATGAAAGATGAAAAATCACCACGTTACTCCTATAGGGATTTACAGAGCAGCTAAAGTACTAAACGTGCTCCGCTCTTTGTGTGCGTAAAGTTGTGCGTAAAGATAGTTTCCCCAGATAGGAGACCTGGACTGTCACCTTGATAATCCCGTATACATGGCACAGGTATGCGCGTTTTCTCCCAGCTTTAATTAGGTTGTTTGCGCGCTCTGATAACCTCACATACACTACCCAACCTTGCCTTGTTTATTTTATTTTTTTTTCCACGTGTATATTTTAGTTCGATTTTTTTTAAACCCCTGTGCTTTAGGGAAGTAAAGTTGGGGGGAGATAAAGCCACTTTCACTGTAGGAAGATCACACCGACGATAAGCTTGATTCCGCGGTTGGACAGAGTAGCTGACTGTTTTGGCTGACTCCGTTTTACTGTTTATATTTTACTTGGCATAAGTAAGTGATTGACTGAGATGTGGTTTAGTTTGTACTTAAGAGGATTGTGCTTTTATGGCCTCAACTGAAGTGCACTGCGCAGGCCCTCGCCAAGTCATTTATCTTTACAGCATTTGGCTTTAGCCTGGTTGCAAAAAAATAACCGAATATTTTGGTTTATTTCTGGACAGGAAGCCACAAGTGTAAAATATTTAAGAAACAGTCGCTTACAGGGTAAAAATCTGCTTACTTTTGTCAGTTTCATTGGCAACCTTATAGTCAAGAGATGGCAATGAAAATGAGTTGTGAATTATTTTTTGCCTCCCTAGATGACTTATTATGGGCCAGTATTTTTAGAAATATTTGAAGTATGATGCAGTTCAAAATTTGTATCTGTAGAGAATAAAATCTAACCCAAACTTTTATTCACACTGTGATATTTTGGGTTATAATTTGACATTTGTATACCAGTGCAGAGCTTGAACTTTTTTTAGGCATGACAGTGTGGACCAGAAATGTGGCTTCTCGGAGGAGCACCAGCGGCAAACAGAGATAGGGAGTGAATTTCTGTGGTTTCCCATAGCCTGCCTGCCTGCCTGCACAAAGAACAATATGTGGTTTAACTCTTCAAAGGCCCATTCAAACAAGGCGGCTTATGGTTATTCAATTTGACATTTTAATGACCTAGAACAATGATAAGTTCATGTTTTCACTTCTCACTCACAGCTGCTATAATTTCTGAGGATTCCTAAATCAACCCCCCCACCACTTATTGTACATTCCTAAACGTACAGAGAATAAACATCAAGGGAAAAATATTTTTTAGAATTATTCAAGTATTATTGCTGTAACAGCCTTTCAGCCAAGACACTATTGGCTATTTTTGAATTTGTCTTATTTATCTTGCAAAGAGAAATTCTGTCAGGTGTGGATTGCAAAATTAATGTAAAGTATTTTCCATCTATGGCTCATATTTTCAATGTCTAAGTGATAAGTGGCATACCAGCTATGGTATAAACTGAACCACGTCACAATGCCCAATACAACAAGAAACTTAACCTACATGGAGAAGTATATTTAGTGCAAAAAATATGTCTACCAGCATTGAGCATAATTGCATCAAATCATTTCTGAACAAGATCTAAATTTCAACATTAGAGTTTTTGTGGAGGGACAAAGAAGACAATTTAAAAAGAGGCCAAGATTTCATTTTCATTGTCTCACCCCAGATTTTGGAACGAGGTTGGGCAAGTGTCATGCCGTGCATTAACGTCAGCCCACGAGATGATATTGCAGGAAACCCCCAACGCAACCTTTGCACATAATGCCTTCTAAGAGGTCTCTTCACTTTATGTGTTGGTGTTTCTGCTCTCTGTCTGTATATTTAATGCATGTTTGTGAGTGAGGAGAAGGGGACCCTCTTTCACTTCCCGTGGCTGTGCAAGTATTTTTTGACCGCACTCCCGTTTCCCTTCCAGCTTATCTGCCATCCTTCGTGAACACGGGATAAGTTCACGTTGGAATGTGGATAGTTTGATAAGAGAAATGCAAGTGTTAGGGGCGCATGCTCTCTGTAGCAGCAGCACAGGAGTCCCGCTCAGAGCATGCTCGGGAGGCGAGAGTGCATTCAGTCACTGTGCTTGGTGCTATTGTAGTGCTGGCAGTTGATATAAACAGTGGAATTTCCTTGTCATACCTGCAATACGTCGAGAAACATCCAGGATGGTAAAACCACTGTTGCTATGTGAAGAGTAATTTTTAGACTTAAAGCTAATGAAACTGCCAATAGATTTGATCATATGGTGTGGCTATGTGATTGGCTATCAGGAACAGTTTTACTTTTTTGTTGTCTAACTTTTATTCTGGCCCAGATTTCTAGAGGACTGAAAACAAATTTCTCCTCTGTGTTTCTGGGCATGACTTTGTGGTTAACGTTCTCTCTTTCTCTCTATCCCCTCGGATGCTCCAGGATGAATTTCATCCCTTCATTGAGGCACTTCTCCCCCACGTCCGTGCCATTGCCTACACATGGTTCAACCTCCAGGCCAGAAAACGCAAGTACTTCAAGAAGCACGAGAAGCGGATGTCCAAGGACGAGGAGCGCGCGGTGAAGGACGAGCTGCTGAGCGAGAAGGCTGAGGTTAAGCAGAAATGGGCATCCAGGCTGCTGGCCAAGCTCCGTAAGGACATTCGCCAGGAGTACCGGGAGGACTTTGTCCTCAGCGTGACGGGCAAGAAGCACCCGTGCTGTGTGCTATCCAACCCGGACCAGAAGGGCAAGATCCGCCGGATCGACTGTTTGCGGCAGGCCGACAAAGTTTGGCGCCTGGAC
>OOFE01013267.1:7582-26701 GCA_900323365.1 Monocentris japonica
AAACAAGTTATAAATAATTATGCTGACAGTAATGAATCTGTGTAAATTGAAAATCTGTTAAGCAATCTAAAGAATAGGCAACTAAGCAGTTAAGCAATGGTCAGGAACAACCAAATAAGGCTTATCCTGTCAATGAAGTAACTGAAAATGTGATGTATTATATCACCTGAAATATGATTGGTGAATGAAATGTAAGGAGGAGAGAAAGATGGTTATAAGAAGGGCTGTATTTTGCCTGTTAGTAGGGAGTTGTTCGGGAAGCTAAGGAATAACTGGGCTTTTGAGAATTCATCACTGAAGACTCTTCAAGACTCAGAGGCTCTTTTTGATTGCCTTTGAACGGATTCGGCTTCACTCCTTCTGGACCCCTTTAGGTCTGCATTGAGGGTTAGGATAAGGTGGGGAAAAACTTTCTTTCTCTCTTGGCAAATTATTTTACTGAGACATTTTTTACTTAAACTATTGATTTATTGCTTGAATAAACTTAAATAAAAATTCTTTCCTGCACTTAAAAGTAATTGTTTCTCTAGTAGTCTATACCCTCAGTGAAGGGACTAGTGTAGATGAAGGGTCTAATAGGTTGTCCTAGACTTACAAAGCAGCATTCCCTTTACAGCAAAAGTATATTTGTTGTTTACACTTTATTCCAGCAAACAGACCAGCATTTACATGCATTTAGGGGGGAGCTGTTGTTAACTGAAGGGGCCTTATACTGTATCTTTGCAAAGGCCAGTGAGTAGTGGCAGTAGTGAAGGCTTCAGGATAGAAAGTTAGTCGCTGGACGACCTCAGGAGTCAGAACCTTAGTGAGGGTCGTACATGTCTCCTGTAGAGGTCTACAGGCTACAACATACAGCTAAGAAAAATACACTGTCTTCAGTTTAGTGAAAGCAAAACTTTTGTGTTCATGTGAAGCTGTCTACTCCTGCATGACAGAAACAGATGGTGAATAAATGTTCAAATTGAATATGCTGAAATTGGGTATGCCTGCTCTGATTTGGACATGTTTATATCCATTGAGTCAGATGAAACAGTCTCTGATGAGAAGAAATTGCCAGTGCATCACTCTGCTGAACACGACTGCTCTTTTTAATTTCTTTTTTACTTTCCAAACTCCAATCGGTAAAAAACAACATATTCCATTGCACTTTCATTAAAACATTGGGAAAAAAAACACAATAGAAAGTCAATTTCAGACATCAGATTTACAAAATATATACATAAAATATATACATATACATACACACACAGACATATATAGAGCATATACTCAAACACCCATATTTGTATATACATCTGTGTGTTCATGTATTTGTATGTACATGATGTATATATTGCATCATCCATTCGACTGTAACCAAATCAACAAATGACTGAACTAAGAATCCCCTTAGACAATAAAACTGTCTGAATCACGAGTGGTCCTCAAGACCTGGCCATGCAAGAGAGACCTGGCCATGCAAGAGAGATGAAAGCATGAAAGCATGCCTTTTCACCACAAATGCGGTTTCAAAACCGTTACAATATTACGTGAGTAACCATTGTAGAACATCTCACAAGTTCAAATAACACGTTCCAGGACTTTCTAGAATGGCCAGCTACTGATTACCTTAGTGAGAGAACCGAAAAAGAGAAATATTCAACAGACAGGCAATAAGAACAGAAATATTGTACCTCTAGTAGTTAATAACATCTGCAATTCCATATAATAGCACAGAGAAATTATGGGATGACTCAGAGAGGTGCAGTGACCTGTGGGAGCAGTACTAATGGAGACCATGGCAACAACATGTGGATGGATGGACGGCTGAAGAGGTGTGCCACTTTGAAGTTTTACATTGCTGGTTGAAGTCAGAGAGGGGCCAGAGTCTGAACTAAGAAAATGTACAGCAGCTAAAGGCTAAAATACAGTGAATGTTGGCTAGTCACTGATCAGAGTAAAAGTTGGCATTGATGTGCTTCCTATGTACACTGAAAGCCTGGGCTGTGCTAAGCTACAACCGTTTTCCATGTTTACTCATGACATCTAACTGGGGTGAGAATTCTATAGTGCAATTTCAAAAATCAGAATTTCTGTTGAAAATGTCCCATGATATCTGTTGTTGTCTCAAAAGGAGTCGCTTGTATTTTCACCCAGCAGTACACCATCTCTCCCTTTCTTTCTCTCCTTAGTTCTGTCTTGCCACTGTCCAATCTTTAAAGCTTACCTTTCCTGTCTCCTTTTTCTTCTCTCCTTCCTCTATTCTGTCCCTTTCTATCACTCTGACCCCGTTCCACCAGAAGATGCAGTGCTGGCTACTCATTCTGTCCTTCTTCTGTTCTTCATCCACCCATTCCATTTAACCCTGCCTTGTGCTTTCCTCCCCCTACATATCCATTTTACCCCCTCCTCACATCCTGCACCACTCTAAGCCTCCTCTTGCTTAATCTCTGTTGCTCCTCCATTTTTGCTGCAGCTGTAGGCCATAGCAACACTTCCTCTGTTGTTCCCGGCCCCCTCCCCTGCCTCAAAGCTCTTCTCTTCCAATGGCTTGCCTATCCAGGCTCCGTAGCCGTGGACATTCAGGGCCTGGAAGAACTGCTGCTTAGCCAGCTGGAAGGACATGGCTGACATCTTGGCTTGGGCGTAGGAGGGCAGGGAGAGGAGGTCGTGACGGCCGCACCTCTGACACAGAGAGCGGAACAGACGGAACAGGTTGGACTTTGACACGCGGGACACGTCCAATTTGTGCCTGGAGGGGAAGCAGTTTGAGGGTTCTTTAGCTGAGTGCTGATAATAAAAAACAGAGTGAGTCTCATGGATAACAACCTAGTGTCTAGTGTCATACTGTCTAACAAACCAGCAACATATCGGTTTCCTCTCATCTTGCCATGCTGACTTTCATGAACACCTGCTGTTCACTGTTTCAGGTGTTTATTTATGACTGCTTTAGCATCGACTTGTGCTTGGCTGATGGTTCTCACTGAATACAGCAGTCAGAGCACCTAAGAGCATCTTAACTGAATTAAAAATGATGTCAAGAGTCTTCAGTTTTGGTCTTTAATATCATCATAGCCAAAGGAATTTGAGATTTTGCAACATCTTTATTATCAAAGGAAGTGGTGTTACCAGCAGTTTAGGTTGACTTGGGACACATTGCCAAAATGGAAATGGCAAAACTGATTATTTCAGCATTTTTGTGCATTTTGTGCATTATTTTTCTGGCATCAAATTCCAGGCCAGTACTGTTACAATGATATGGCTGTTCAAACAATGTCACAATGATCAATAACTCATATAGATGAAATATGACCTCTCTGGAATGCATTTTAGATGCATTTTGGAGGCATACAGCGCTACTAGGTAAGTCAATTTCAATTCAAAATTTCTGCAGAGCCAGGCAAACAAACTTGATAATGGCACCATTTTCTTAATAATAATGAAGCAGTGCTGCAAACACTAACACAAAAAAAAAAAAAAAATCACTTCATGGTTAATAAACCATGTGTGTGTCTATTGGGAGAGACAAGAGTTAGTCTTTTCAGTTAGTTTAGTCTAGCTGCATACTACATACCCATCCAGTTTGCCTTTGGTCCCGTCCAGCACCTCCACACTGAGCTGGTCTGGATAGCTCCAGTTCACACTGGACTCCTTGGTCTTTCCTGTGTGGCGCGTTGAGTCGTACACACTCACCCTGCCCACCTACAGTACAACAAGGTGGTATGGGAGAGGCATATTTTGTTCAATCAGGGTAATTTAGCCCGGAGACGTGAGTCAGCAATTCCAAACAGTGTGCAAAATGGGTTGTGCAATACATGTCAGTGTGACGGCTGTTGAAGGGAGTTTCAACCCCTTACGTTGATGTTTAAATGAAATACATGAAACTACTGCCAGCTATTTCTCAGGGATGATATGATGTAATTGTGACCTCCCTGCTTTTTGATAGCCTCTGAGTGAACATTGGATGAACATGCATCAGTTTTTTTCTTTCCCAATGTACGCAATATTTATTGTTATATTGTTACACATTCCAGTGCACATAAAAAGCTCATACCATGGCAACAAGACGACAAAAGAGGCATATCTACTTCTAATATTAACCTTTTACGAAACTTGAAACAGGTTAGCAATGCAGCAATAGAGGAATGTTGGCAGGTACACAGAAGTAGTGAGAATGACGTCTATATTCCGGACTAGTGCTGATACCTCTGGATGGTTGAGTGTGAAGGGAGGAGGGAGACTCTGGGTGAAGGCATCTCCATCTCTGGCCAGCCGACAGCAAACAGCTCGAGTTAGGTGCCCGTGGCTGTACAGATAGCCTAACAGGAAAAAATGAATTGTTAAAAATATGGCAAAAAATGTGGGAAGGCACTTCTAATTCATCACAATTCAATGATTAGTTTCATCTGTCAACTACAACAGGAGCTCTATTATAACAGTATGTCTAACCCAGCGTGATGGACTTCAGGTAGATGGGATGCAGAAAGTGGGTGAGCAGTGCCCCCTGCAGGCCCAGTACATTCCAGCGTAGGATCTTATCACTGCAGCTCATGGTCCGCAGCCTCTCACCATGCTGGATGCCGTCCCAGGTGGGCACAATGGCACTCGACTCCACTGGGATGGTGCCCTCGCCTGGCACAGCACCACACAAACAAACACACGCCACACACACAAGGACAAAGGTTATGGCTCATGTTTACAGACCTTTATGTGGAGCCGTGTGTATCCATGCACGGCATTGATGGTGTATGGTAGAGATGTGTGGGAGTGTCATCTCTCACCATTCTCCACTTTGGTGCGGAGCTTGCCCTGCTTGGCATTCTCAAACAGAGGCTGGTGGCCCTCTACCTCATCCCCTGTCTCACTGCACGACTTATCAAACAGAGCCCCATCACCACATGGTGCCGTGCTTAGGAAAACAAACAAGCAGAGGAAAAGAGAAGAAAAGTATTGATGTGTGCTGTGACATATCCTAAAATGACATGGCTTTTAAAAAGGAAAAGACATTGTTTCAAACCCACAACATTGATGCTCCTAACTATTGGACAGGAGGAGGAGAGGGGTAAAGGAGAGGATGGGGGAGTTGAAGGAGAAAGACGACATCTGATATTCCCACCTGATATAGAGGTGAAAGGTGATGTCAGATTTGATCCGGAGTTTGTTTTCCTCAGCAGGCTCAAATATACTATCGTCTGCGCCTTCACAGTGCTTCAGCAGCTCACTGTATAGAAACCTGAGAGGAGGGAAGATGAAAGCAAGTTAGACTTATAAATAATGTCCTGTAGATTGGGTCTGAGAGAAAAGGAAGGGTATTTTTAGAACTGGGGGAGAAACATTGATGAAAAAGCAAGATCTACTTCTACCGAACAAATCCCCTTCTGGAAATGATTTCTGCATGGCAATCATTAACAGTGTCTCCTTTAAGGCTCAGCTCCTCCCCTTTAACACAGCGATTCCCTGATGGAAAAACATGAGAGACACATTCAATGTCAAAGAACAAAACAACGTGATGCCTCTTGGTTCAGTGGTGACCTAGTTTTGTTTTAGGTGGCTTTCTGACAGTGCATTCATCTGAGCACAGAAATCCATACAGTTCCTCACATCATGTTGCAAATATGCAGTATATGTGCATTTATTCCTCTTTTGCCACACTATTCCTTTTACTCCTTGTGCCTTATAGGAGTGTGCTAAAAGGTGTGGCATTAATATACCAGTGCCCAGGCTGACAACAGTCCCCAGGCCTTCCCCCCTCCTCATGACAATGGTGGCCAGAATCTTGCGTCCCAGAAGGCTGTGCTGGATGCGTGTGGTCAGGGCGTTGAAGCGCTGGTGACTCAACATTGCTATCTGGTCATGCAAAGTGCTGCCACTCACTGGAAGCTAGAGAGAGGGAGGTATAGATGAGGAGAAAGGCAAATGGAAAGGAAATTGGGGATATTTAAGCCTCAATGAGGCTTAAATCAATTCAATAAAAAGGATCAGAAAATATTGTACTGTTAAGCAATAATCTGAAGGGCTGACAAGTGACAATCAGTACTTTTGCTGTTGGTGCATAGTCATGTGCTATAATGGAAAACTGAAAAATAATGGTAATAAACCAGTACCTCAGCTGGGATTAGTTCCCCAGTGCGGGCTGCCCTCTCAGCCTCTCCAATCAGAACCCTGAGAGCAGCATCTGCTGCTTCCTGTTTTCCCTGTTTCTTGTTAGATGCACAGACTGGAGGGAACCAACGTCCACCCAGCTTGGCCTGGTAAGTAAACCTGAGCAAGAGGGACAGAGGCAAAGGCAATCAGAGGAGGACATAAGGACATACATTTCCTGTATTGTGTGTTTGTGTGTGTGTGTGTGTACACACATACTTGGGCTCATGTGGTGGCCCTGCCTGGCCCACCAGGCGGATCTCAGCAGCAAAGCCCCGGGCTCTGGCGTACTCCAGCAGACCCGACACAGCATTGTTGTTCAGGTGGTTGATGAGGTCTCCCACCCCTGCCTCATGGGCTGCACGCAACTCATCCGCCGTCAGAGGGGGCAAAGAGGGGCATGTTGTCCCAGAACCACCACCCTCAGTATCACCTGATGAGCCCAGGGGCAACTGGGGCTGGAGGAAGAGATGAGAATGGAGGTGAAGAGTAGTAAAATGGTAGAAAAATAAAACAGCAGAAAGGGAGATGTAAATGGAGGAGAGTAAGCACAGCAATGTGACAGAAATGTAACAATCACTTCTTTTAGCCTGGGGGGCACAGATGATAGCTAAAATCCTTTCACTACCCGTCTCCCTTCTCTTTCCTTTCATCTGAACAGCCTGGCTTAACCTCTTCCTCTTCCTCCTCACCTTGTTGAGCTGCAGTCTCCCATCAGCCATTAATTCTTTGACTGCCTCCTCAGCAGCGAGCTGACGGGCTGCCTTCTTACTCGGGGCTGAGGCCTCTGCACACAAGCTCTCTCCAACCTTCACCCTGTACATGAACCTGAGTACAACATGGGGAAAGAGTGAACGATGGAGAAAATGGAGAGAGTATTTTGAGTAGCTCAGAGGCAATGTGAGGATCAGAGATGATCACACTTTAAGGAGATACCTCTCCAGACCCCTGACTTCCCATATGTAGATATCTGAGTGAGAGACAGAACCATTATCAGTCTGTCAGATAGATGCAATGTTAAAGAAAGGCGCGGGAGTAGAACAGAAGCTGATATTGTAACTTCCAGACAGTAACTACCTTTAGGGTTGAAATACAAACAGAAATAGTATTAAAGAGCAAGAGCGAGGGATGGACAGTGACTGTATTGTGTCTTTGTCAGCAGACTGCAGAATTGAGGCCAACTGCTTCCCTAAAGAAAAACTGTATAGCATGGAGGGCCATGGAGGAACTTGATATCAGAAGTCAGTACCGTGGGTCATGTGGTGGGCCTTCCTGGCCAGTGATGATGAACTCGATGGGATTTCCAGTGCGCTGGCTGAACTCCATCAGAGTAGAGACTGGGTTCTTCCCACCCGGCAGAGAACGGGACAGTGGCTGGCGAGGCCCCTCCGCCATCCCCAAACCTTCCACAGTCCCTGTACCAAACATTCCCCCCATACTTCCAACAGGCCCCTGGTAGGCAGTGGGGGAGAAAAATATAATTCATTAAAGGCTGTGTGTTTTCTAGTGACAGTATGTTATGTCAAGACTGCCTTCTCAGATATCTTTCCGAAATCACTGAGCTTTTATCATGAACATGGCTAGATTTGGTAAGATTTAAATGATTTATGGGGGCTTATTTCCACACGCTCCAACACACACACACTCACAGTGGTGTCGGGGACTGGATCCATAACTTGGTCAATATTGGCAGTGTTTCCCTCCTCTCCTGCGCTTGCCCCTCCTTGCATCTCTCCTATGAGGATGCGCAGGGTGGCGGCAGCAGCGTCCTTCTTTGCCACCTTCTTACTGGAGGCCTCGGCTGCAGGAAATAGCCTCCCGTCGAGCATCACCTGCATACGGAATCTGAGGGAGGAGAGTGGACAGACGACATAAGAGTACTCTTTTCAAAACCTCCGTCAAAACAATCAAGACAATCAAACAATTTAGAAGCTACACTTTTGCACCACTACTGTTTGATAATGACAAAATTGATTACATTAAAATAGAAGCATCAAATGACATTGTTAAATCAGATTTATTTCTAAAGCAGCTTTAACTAGTAAGTTTGCCACAACATAATTTGCAGAAAGCAAAGGAAACAAATACAGGTAAAAAAAGATGATAAAACAATGCATAATAAAAACAAGATAATGCATCACAAGCTCCAAGAAATGGGGCCAGAGCTTAGTCGTGTGTGTGTGTGTGTGTGTGAATATGTGCTCCTATTGTTACATTTTAACATGTCAACTCAATTACAGGATGGGTGCAAAGGGATGGCTGATATGTGAATTTACATTAAGTTACACCTTGTATCAATAAAAAAAGTGACCATAACAAATGCATCATGTGACTGACCTTGGATCATGGGAGGGCCCTGATTGGTCGAGGAGCAGGAACTCACAGGTCTGGCCCAGATACTGGGCATACTCCATGAGGCCACTGACAGGGTTCTTCAGCCTCACCTCCTGTAACTTAGCCCACAGGTTCTGAGGAGGGGGAGCAGCCAGTGACACGGCAACAGTTCCCATGACATTGGCCCTGTCTCCAGCCAGTTTCTCAGCATCGGTCTCTCGGCGGATGGCATTAAGGAATTCTGGGATGTCGTCGGTGGCCCACTGTCCTCCGTTGGTCTCGTCATCCTGACGGGGTGGAAGAAGGGGAAAGAGAAGAGGGAGGAGGAAGGAAAAGGATGGTAGAAAAGGTGAAAGCAGAGGTATTAGGGTTAATAAGGTCAGTATCTCCCGCAACCCAAGCTTGGGCATCATCTGTACACCAACAACACTTTGCCTTCAAGTCTGAAAGTCATAAAGGTTTCTTGGGTAACATATTATTTAGATATTCTGATATTAGAGCAGAAAAATCCACTTTAAAAAAACTCAACACTGTTAAGAACAGCTATTGCCGAACTATGTTGCATTTCTGGGTTTTTGTTGTTTGGTGGTATATTGTATTTAGCCATGGATAATTGGCTAAATGTAGAAGACACAACATCAGGATGTGACATCACAGCCGCAATGGAGCTTAATACGAGGAACATTTTCAGCTATGTAAAACACAAAGGTAAATGTCAGGTTTTGGTGCCAGACCCTCTGAATCATGAACAAGGGCTTCTTTGTAGACTCACCAATTTGCATCAACAATCATATGGGATTAGTTCCCCAGGGAGAAATCCATTGAATAACAGGAAGAGATACCAATTTCTCCACTGACAGTTGCCTCAATAAACCATAATGCAATGCAGCCACAAGACATGTTGTAAACCAACAGGTGAAAAGCTCAGGCATGTTATGCCACGTTCATGCGATGCGGTAAAAAGTGGAAGAACCAAATCTCATCTCGCTACTACAACTTGGAAGTGTTCACGCATTTAACAATAGCAATAGTGCAATAAGCTATCTAGCTAGTTTAAAAAATAAATAGACAAGAAAGAAATAAACAAAACAAAATAGATTTTCAAACAATTTTCAAACAGATACCAGTCCAGGGTCTGGTGCCAGCTAGCACTGCTAGTCTTGTTTTAGATCGTGTGCTATATGATTTTTGGAGAAAGATTATTAGCTACTATCTATAATATATTTATATTGGCATGTAATAGTTATCTAGTAATTATCTAGTGTACATATAATATAGAGTTGTGTTATTATATTTCTTAACCCACACCGCTGTATGTGCTCTCACATCACTAATACGAGCAACCCCATTTGAATCTTGTATTTTTGTATATTCGTCCTGGTATTTTCTTTAGTATATGATTGCCATGTTTGTTTAATGTATCGTTCTCTATCCATAATAAAATATTATTCACCCCCCCCACCCCAACTCCCCTAAAAGTTTGAACGTCCACTTACTGCTTCATTGTGCCCCCGCTTCAGCTGCCAACCCTCCTTACATGAATGGGGCTCGATCCCTGGTAGTGTTGGTGATGGTAGGAACGTGGGCCCTCCCCCCTTCAGCTCTCCACTGGCTCCCTCCTTCGTCTGGCTCCCCTCAGCTGGGGTCACCTGTGAGGCTTTGATGCTCCTTTCCATCCTCTCTCTGCGGTGGTGGGACAGCTCCCAGGTGGGAGGGTTGGCCTTACCATTCTTAGTGACCTCACCAAGCTTCTCCAGGGAGTAGAGGGTGGGATTCACATGCTTGGCATTTTTAAGGCCCAGGTTTTTGGCTATGACAAGAGCATTAGCCTCCCCTGACTCCAGGAGGTACTGCAGAACTTGCTCCTTCTGGTCTGCCATGGTGGGAGGCTTAGGTTCCTGGCTAGCGGGACCAGTAGTGACAGGCTGTTGTTCCAGCTGGTGCTGGGCTTTTGCTGGTGACTGGTATTCTTTCTGGTCAGAGTCAGATGACTCTAAGGACGAGCAGGAAGAAGAACTGGATCCAGCGTTAAAATCGTCTTTCCTGAGTTGTCCCCTGTATTCTTCTGTCTCTGCTTTTAGGTCAAGCACAGGTTTGAGTTTCCAAGAGTCTTCTGAACTGCCCTGCAGCTGGCAATGTGGACTTCCTGGTTTGCAATTTTGATTTTCCACGTTTTTGAGAGTTTCTCTGTACAGAGTCCACTCTGGAGGGATGAGTCCTTGTTTGGAGGCCTTCTGTATGCGTTCCAGAGAGTAGAGAGCCTTGTTAACTATCTTTTTGGGAAGACGCAGCTTTTTAGCCAACAATTTAGCAGAGATACTCTCACTTGGACTCAAAGCAGCCAAGGCCCTGTGTACCTGGTCCTGGATGTCAGGTGTGAGAGTGAAATGAACTTCATGAAAGCTCCGATTTGTTGAGCTACTGCACACAGAGGCTCTGTCAAAATTGTCTCCTCCTCTGTAGGGCCTGTCTCTATGCAGGGACAAACTCTGAAAACCTTCAGATAGAGTGTCTGTTTGGGGGCACCATTGTCTGTTGGAGTACTGGTTGTGGTTTTTAGCTTGTATCTGGTTCTGATTCCAGTATCGAGGGCATGTGGTGCTTCTAGGGGCTCCTACACTGGATGGGTACACGAGACTCTGGTCTCGGGTGTAGACCCCTCTAGCCCCAGGGCTGCTGTTGGGGTGGGGGAATCTACTGTACCCTAACTTGGGCTGGTGTGGTGACCTAGGTGGCCTGCTGGGTACCACTCCCCCTCCACCTCCTCGGAGACTAACTCTGAACTGTGGCGCTTCAGAGCTCTGTCCCCTCAGGAACTGAGCCTGAAGGTACTGAAAGGAATTGGGACCAGGACTGGAACTGAGGTTCTGATTACTTGACCCGTTTGGGATCACAGACTTAGGGGCTGCCACTTGACTGTGGCCTAGTAGGGGTGGGGCAGAAGGGAGGAGAGGATGAGCTGGGGGATGGCAGGGCACTATAGGGTGGGCAGGGCTGGAGTAGTCACTTGGATGTGGGATCTGCTGTGGGGCAGCTCTAGGGTGGAGGGGGGCTAGGCCAGGTCTGTAGTAATGCTGCTTGGCCTGGAGGTGGGGCGGTGGAGGTTTGTGGTAGTGTTCTTTGGAAGGCCCTCCTCTACCTCTGCTCATAGCGCAGGGGTCGAGCTGGAAGGGGGCCGGTGGGGCTGGCTATGCAGCTTCTATATGGATGTGTGTCCCGTAGAGTAGCACAAATGGCAGACCCTGGTGTAAAGGCAGTACTAACAGTACCTGAAATACAAACAAAAGAACAGGGTGAAGGGGATAGAAATAAAAATTAGTCAAGTTAAAAGGATAAAATGCTAGAATTCTTTAAAAATGGGCTACAACCGGCAGGGTGTGAGAAACTGTTCATCAAGCTGATGACACAGGTTCAGGCCTTCCGCCCTGCTTAAGGGACCTTGAGTGTCAGAATCAGTGTCAGTATCTGAATCTCTACCAGCTCACTGTTCCAGGGACACTGTTCTGTATGTGAACATGCACCTTCCCGGAAGGCAGCAAGCAAAAAAAGAATTTCCCTATGAGAATCAATAAAGTATCACATTAGTATGATAAAAATAAAGACTATAGGTGCAGAGGATAAAGCTCTGTGAGGTATGCTAGTTTGCCAACACTTATGCGTCTCTACAAGGATGTCACAGGGTGACATACTGACTCTCTCTGTCAAACTGAAACTTAATCCCAAGGTAAAAGGCTGGTGATAAATAATTCAGACCTTCTCGTGACTATTCTGTTTTATTTCTGGCCTTACAAATAATTGCTGGATCTGGATCCATAGCAGAGACGAAAGTGAGACACTGATGCAGATAGAAGGGACAGTTCCAAGGACACAACCAAGGACACTAGGGTTGTCTGTAACTGCCTAGCAGTGGACAGAAAATGATGCAGTAGCTAGATGGACAATTCAAACTACAATGCAAAGCTTTCATAGAGCTCAATTACAAATAACACACACACACACACACAAAAAACATTTATCATCATTTGATCCAATAAAAATGTAGATCCTGAACAGCACAAATACAATCCAAAATTGCAATAAACCCTCCTCTAGAGCAACAAACATTGATTCAGTCTAGAGTGTCATATCTGACAACACTCACTAATGTCTATATCAATGAGACTGACAACAAGAAGACACCCAATATTGAGTCAGGTTTCAGCCAGTCAGCATAGACTTGTCTGTCACATATAGCTGAGCAGGTCTAAATGCCACTACATTAACACAGAAAACAGCATCTGGTTCTTAACGGTAACAGGGACAGACAGGGCCAGCAGCCCAGGGGCCAAACAGGGCTGGAGCTGACTCATCTTGACCCTGATGTGAGGCAACAGTTGACAGCCAAAATAACAACTCCACGTTTTCCAGAAATCACTTTCATTATGTTCTTCTCTGCTTTGAGCCTGAAAGAGCGCCAGGACAAAAGCATGGGCAAGACAGCCCTTTTGAAAAGTGATGAATCAACTGTTTTCTGTAGTGTGTGCTGTCATGTCAAGTTACAGTTGAAGACAGGTCTGTGGTTTGGTGGTCAAACTGAAACCTTCATGTTCCCATCAACAAAGTGCACAGACAACTGATGAAGCCTGGTGTGAATGATCCCAATTCAGTGGCTAGAATAATCCTTTTTGCATTTCACACACCATTATAACTCGTTGCACAAGGCTTAAAAGTTCCTAACAGAGTATTGTGGATCTCACCTAGTGTGAAGGAAGACGGCGACAAAAGTAGGAGGTTACCGCTCCTGTATCTTCAGAATGATCAGATGAAGAATTTCACCTACTGACTGCGACAAGAAACAACGGTTCACAAATAATATACACACAATAAACAGACTCTAAGATAACCACACTGCCGCCTTTCAAGTAGAGATTGCAACTTGATAATTGCAAAAGCTTTCCCCCCCAGAGTCTTCCGCGTTGGATGAACAAGGTCCCGTTCACTGCTTCCAAAATGCACAATACAAATATTGCTTGCTTATTTATACTGTATGGGGTGCTGTAAAAAGTCGTTGCTATAGTGTTACACCACGAAAGTTAGATTAAATCCACAGTCTAGCTCGTGTAAGGAAAGCGAAATTAGCTAAATCGGACAATAATAGTTTCGTTTTCAGCTCTTCGGAAACGCTGTTAAGTTTCTATTGTGTCACATGATCCGCAGCAGGGACGCGCTGAGGGCAGGACACAGACAGACGGACGGACGAGATTTGTGTATCGTCTAGCCTAGATTTTCTGTGGTCGAGTATTTATTTCCCAGGATCATACCTCAAGAGGTCGCTCTGCAGTACAGACAATGTCTGTGTTATTGTGCTACAGGGACATAACGCTCTTGAAAGCGGGCTTCTGTATGTACTGAAGCAGTGGTGACATCCCATGCTCAGATTCACCAAAACGAGAGTATATGATTACAATGATAAATTATAATAAATGCTTGTTTTGTGAGTGGAAAAGGTTGAAAAAAAACAGCATGAGGGGAAGGAAGGGAAACCAGATGTCAGATTCAGCCCAGAATACACGCCATTCATTCTCGGGTTCGATCCCCACGTGTAAAACTGTAACTTGTAAGTCGCTTTGGATAAAAGCGTCTGCTAAATGTAATTTAACATAATACAGTAATCCTGCGATACATTTTCAAAGGATATTGTACAGATCCCTATAGGAATATTTTAAGAATATTATAGTGATAACATAAGATAAAAAATAACAAAGCACTACAAGGTCATTAAAACCCACTATCGAGTACTACAGTCTTAAGTGGCTCAAGTGTCAGTATTTAGTGGCGTGAACTCACATAAAGCTTAACACAAAATTAAACTTCACATCAGTGTGGATGATTTCCCATCGTTTACATTTCGCTGATTGCTCTTCAGTAATTGGTTTATTTCAATTCATTTCTTAAAACTGATCTTGAAACCAGTGCACTCAATCACTGTTCAAAGAACGGATCTAAATAATTCTATCTTCGTAAGCAACAGAGTATGATACAAAATAAAATGAATATAAAAAGGTCATACTGTCTCATTAGGAAGTGATCGTTATCCAAATCTAAAAGAATACAGAGTCTCAAACTCCAGGCGCTTTCACATTCCTGAAACAACTCGACAACTATATCTGGACGACACAAAAATCAGGGGGGGAATTAGTAAGTAAATTAGTAATGAATGACAACGTTGTGTCTTAAAGTCATATTTCCTCATAAATTACGAAAACAATACAGCCCTGATTATGGTCATCACTTCGCGGTGCTCTTGGCCATTACTGGTGGTGACAAATAAAAAGTTGGGTAAACTATGACCTCCAAATGGTGGTCATCATAAGGATAACAAAATAAACCAAAACGCTTAAACTCTCAGAAGTGTTGATTTATTTTTTTTCCCCTAGAGACCCTATCCTTATACAACTAATCATAACATCATAAACGCACTTTGATACTACTAACTTACAACTGCGATATCTGCTATGAATGCATCACTAAGATTTATGTCTGCCAGAAAAACGTAAACTCTATTCCTCAGACAAAATGATGAGTAAAATGAGTTTAGATGGCTTGACCCTCCATTATAAGCCCGCTACTGATAAAACGAAACACAAAGGTCTATCTATCTATATATCTATTTTACCCTTAACGCAGAATTCATCCATCTCAATTGAATGAACTAGTCTAGACGTGTTCGTGGGGATTTTAAGCTAGCGAGATACACCTGACCACAGTTTAAACTTTTTGAACCGCGCTACTGTGACAGCAAATCCACTTGTATGCTAAAAAACTGTGAAGCTTATTCTTCCAGGTTCAGCTAGCAGCAGAAAGTGGACATCACTTCTTTAGCTAGCTAGCTAGCTCTCATCACAAGCAGCACCACTCCGCACTGGCACTGCACCATTTCCAACTGCCGCCTGCAGTACAAACACTTAATTGTCTGGTACAGCAAAACCACAAGATATAGTCTCCACTCAAAACATAACAGCTGATAATCGATATCACTGGTCAATTCATTCAATTACCTTCAATCGCAATAGCTGGTTTACGACGGTTCTTGTTAAGGTGCAAATCTTTAATGCGGTGATACAAACAATCAAAAGAACGGGTACGCGAATCAGTGACGTCTATCGTTTGCGACCGAAAAACAGCGGCACGGCGCACAAAAGTGACGCACACACCCAGGCGCGTGAGGATACTTTTCAGATGCATCCTTTACGCGCTTACATTGTGTTGAGCATCATTATAGAGGGCCACAAGTTGGAACATCTGCACAGTCTTAAATGATACAACCTAAAAGGACCATTTTAAGTTTTGAGTCTGCAGTAACTGACTCCCGAAATCACGGGTCTCAGATTTATTACAATACAAAAGAAACAGGCTACAAGCTAATCAATTCATAGTAAAATCAAAAAAAGAATGTAGTGAGGTCAGTAACTGGCCTTCATTCCAGTTGAATTCTGACCATGATTCTGTGACAAGGTGCTTTATCTCTACCACCTCTCTGGTACAGACAGGTAAACCATTTCAAGGAATTTTTAGAGATGGACCTATTTACTAATTGGTTGTAAGACCGTAAAGAACGTTCAAGCGACTGCATTTGTAAAATGTCTATTCTCAAATGCATCTAAACCTTACGTTATGCACTGTACTGACATGTCCACTGGGTGTCAGCAGCACTCCGTGAATTCACTGACGTCAAAGTCAACTAGTTGCAAGGTTCTAGACATTTAACAAGGATAGCTTGCACATTAGTGAATTAAGGTAAATGAGAAAGTGTCAGAGTAGGCTACAATTACTTTAAAAAATGATAGGTGGTTAATTGTTTTCTTTTCCTCAAGGTCACTGGTGTGTTTCCCCTAATCACCATGACTTCACTCCTTTTATCGCCTCTTAGGCTACCTCACGTTAGAGATAGGTCAAGGGACTCTTAAACTCGTATCTGATCTGCTCTCCACACACATCATCTCCCTTCAGAAGAGTCTCTGCTCCATTTCATTACAACCAGCTCACTGCATTTATTACCCTCTCTCTCTCTCTCTCTCTCTCTCTCTCTCTCTCTCACACACACACACACACACACAGACATAACACTTTCTTTCTCTTCCTCTCCCCATTCTGCTCCTTTCCCTGCTCAACTGTTGCCTGTATCACACTTTCTACACCTCTTTTCTCCAGTCTGTCTTCCTCTCCACCTCTCTTACCTCTGTATTTCTCTCCTTCTGCCATCCCCTCTGGTCTCCCTCTCTCTCTGTACCCCTCTTTTTCTGTTAATGTAGTGTAGCATGTGGCAGGCTGTGGCTCTTTGGCTGTTGATACTTGCCGCTCTGGTCCAAGGTAAGTGACTTTCATTTACGCTTTGAGTGAGATTGTGCTCAAACAAGTGTTTGTTTTCTACATGTGGCATCTATATGTGCTCCTGCATGTGCGGGCAAGTGAACGCCGTTTTCAGTAGATTGAATGTTTGTGTCTGTCGGTGTATAGCCAGGCAAAAATGGATTTATTTTACTGTATGATGAGCAAGCAAAGGTATGAAATGCAGAAATTTTAACTGCATGTTGTGTGGGCTGAGCAGTGCATTTTGTTGATAAGACAATGCTATGCACCCCAGATAGATAGATAGATAGATAGATAGATAGATAGATAGATAGATAGATAGATAGATAGATAGATAGAATGGATCCAGATCTATTTCATTGTCAGGGCACATAGTGATTATGGGGCAGCTAGTGGATAATTTACTGTGGTTGAACATCAAAAACTATTAATCTGAATTACAGAGTTACCATCTATAGCTACTCTACCAATACCATAGTACTTTATCAATTCATACTGACATTCAGTACAATCCAGTTAGTGAATATAGATTTGGCACTGCACAGTGTGTGCATTAATCTTCCACCATTTAGTACTCATGAAGTGCTTTCTGTATGTGGTTTGTAGAGTGGTAGGCATTTGTGTGGTTAGAAGCACAGAATAGGCATCGTGTGGTTACTGGAAATGTAATGTTGCATTACACAATGTTCAAAGGTATTTAGCGTGGCTCATAGGTTCATCTTTAGGCAGAATGAGTCAAGAGTGAGTCAAGGAGCCCTGTGTAGTTAAGGTGAAGAGAGAAAGTTCCTTGCTCTCATCGTTGTGAGTGCTGTGTTTCAGTGTTTAATGGCCTCACCATTGTCTGTGTGGAATGAAACTGACATTTTAATGGCCGCAGAAAGACTCTAACTGTCTGTTGGTGATCAATCACAGACAAAATTGATTAGGACTAGGTGGGTTCTTTCCCTCTACTCTCCCCTCTCTTCTCTCTTTCTTCACACATTTTCATTCACTGCTCCCTTCTCATGTCCTGCCTGAGCCACTCAACTATATACCTTTTGCCTTTGTTCTCCTTTAAAAGCAACTCCATCTGTAAAGCATTCCTTACAATTCTATATCTATTATCTATTCTATACCTCTGAAAGCCTATCTTCTCTATAATTTTCCTTCCATTGTATTTATGTTTTCATTCCCTCTATTGGTTTGTTCTTTCTTATCTTTCACTGCATCAGGCCTGCAATTTTGATGGCACTTTTTCCCAAGCTAACCTTCTATCATTGTAATCACTCCCTCCTGCTGCCATTGCTCTCCCTTCATTTCTGTCTGTCTGCCTAAATACAGCTTTCTGTTTGTAACTGTCACTTTTTCTCTCTGCTGCAGTATCAGAGCAAGGTCCTCACCAGCGCTATCTGTTGAGGGAGCTGCTGAGGGATTACAATCCCATGGAGAGACCAGTGGCCAATGACTCCCAGCCTCTCACTGTCCGATTATCCTTCACTCTCATGCAGGTTATGGATGTGGTATGACTCCTTAAGCACTCAGACACATGCATGCAATGCATACTTGAGCTGTGCTCACACATAAGTACAATTGTACACTCATACACTCCCATTGTATACTCGTACAGTACATTCAATCACTTGTCCTTGGGTACTCTTTATGTGTCATGCTAGGATGAGAAGAACCAGATCCTCACCACGAACGCCTGGCTGCAGATGGTGAGTATAATGGTAAATCATAAGAATGTGATATTTTACCAATCTCTGTAGGGAAAATCTCCATCAGGGAGGTCAGAGCACTGGGTCAGCTACACAGCAGTACCACTGGGGCTGGAAGGAATTCAGTGTCATGCTCAAAGGACACGTCAGCAGGGCGATTCTTGCCTACATGGGGACTTGAACCCAGGCCTCCTTACTCACTACATCACCCTGGAGAGCAGTAGTAGATCAGGGATCAGCAGCAGCTTTGTGTGTGTCTGTGTGTGTATGAGTCTGTGTCTGTGTGGATTTGTGTATGTCCATGTGTGTACATACTATTCCTACTACAGTTACTATTCCTATGTAACACCAATATTGTGCTTGTGTCCCCCAGCAGTGGTATGACCACTACCTCCAGTGGAACCAGTCTGAGTACCCTGGAGTAAAGAACCTCCGCTTCACTCCCGACCAGGTCTGGACACCTGACATACTGCTCTACAACAGGTATGTGACACACACACACACACACACACACACACACATAGCTGCTGCTGATCCCTAATCCCCCTCTGTGTTACTGCCCTCCAGTGCTCATGATAAGTTTGATGCCACCTTCAAGACCAATGTGCTGGTCAACTCC
>OOFE01013269.1:9059-21613 GCA_900323365.1 Monocentris japonica
TCTGTCTCTGTCTGTGTGAGTTGGGGGGTGAACTGGGCTGGTGAAACGTTAGATTGAGACAGGGGCCCTCCTAGAACCCAGCAGAGAAAGGCCTGTCCAACAGGCTTCACCAAAGCCTCCGTCTCTGATCTAACAAAGCCCCTCTTATTCGGGGCAGCAGACAGAGGCCCACGGGGAGAAAACCTCAAAGACTTTAACAACACCTCAAACTCCAGCCTCCATGACGGCTTGTTTCTTTCATTACTAAACTCAAACAGGGGCTCTGTGGGTGCCAGTGTGGGCATGCCCGAATTAAAGAGAAAATAAGCCCCTGCCCACACATTATCGCTCACATGGCACCAACACCCACAGGCATTATTGCGTGGAAATTTCCAGTACCAGCATCTCATCACCCAGCATAATATGTTTCCATGTGTGGTGGCAATTAAAGGGCCCAAATACAGTGGTAATAGGAGCCATGCTGGCTCCTGTGTGCAGAGACCACAGTGTCTCTCCAGTCCCTTTAGTAGGCCAACTACCTTACATGGCTCATCTATATAAAGCCACACTACCTAATGACTTGTGCTACCATATAGATAGCAGCTAGCTGACTCCTCCCTTACTGACATCTACTATGGGTTAATAAAACCTACAGAAACTGTCACTTCAAGGGATATTACACTTTGGTAGATAAGACAGATAGACAGATAGATAGATAGAATTTCCTCCTGCCAGCCATTTTAAAAAGTGACCATGAAGATTCCTGTTTGAACGTAATGGTCATTGTTATCAAAAGTTTTAAGAATGAGCTCCTGATAGGAAGCGAGGGTTTTCATGTTCATAAACTACATCTAATTAATGAGACACTGTTTCACCATTTCAGGTGACATACACGCAAATTTTTCCAGCAACGTATAAGAAGATTGCACAAGAAACACACCCACGAAACCGCGACAGGACATATTCAACGTGCACGTCCTGTAACGTGTTGCTATTCCGATAACCTTTGTCTATACATAGAAAAATCTTTTCCACCCACCTGATAACTCATGAGCAATGAGCCTTACCAATACCGAAAATGGACAGCAATCTATCATCTGCAATCAGATCAAGCTGAGAGCCTGCACTCCTACTGCTCTCTGAAAGTACACAAGCTCCTGAGAGACATCTTCAGTCGTTTGTCATGCCACTCTCCACCCACCTTTCCAAACCCTGACCCCTTCACACACTGATGAGATTGTGGTAGTTGATCGCAATGAGAGAGATTAAAAAACCTGAGGTACGGCTAGACGGACTAAAAGTTTGCGGAAGGAGAGATGTGCGCATGCCTGAGGAGTATCTTCTCAATACCAGACTAGGGAGAGGTTGAGAGAGGGATAAGTACAGTGGCAAACTGGCAAGAGGCTATCTGATGTTATGGCTTTGAGGGGCAGAGGGAAAGTGCTTTGGGGACAGTGGGGTTAATAGTCCAGGGAAGACAGGCCTGGCACCAGCATGTTATAATAATACACTTGGCAGCTAGAGTGGTGTCAACCCCTTAATTCCCCCCGGGAGAGAAGGACACAGCCTAATCTGTATTCAGTCCTGACATTGTCCACATCTGATATGGAACATTAGCCCCTAACTCTCTTTACAGACTAGTGTCCTTCAGTTTATATTACTTTATGTTAATAGAGAGAGAAAACTCCATGTGCTGTCGTTTGTCATTGTTAGCAGGGGTGCTCCCTGAGCCTGTTTGAAATGCATGTGTTTACCAGAGAGAGGGGGAAGGTAAACCTGACTGCTCGGGGAACCTCGATGTTTCTCCATCTCTATTGATCTTTGATCCAACCAAGAGCCTTCCATGGTCCCCTCCCTCTCCTTGACTGTGTTTTACACTCCTCGTTTACCATCTATTTTCCATTTGTTTGCTGTGCATCTATGTCAGCCGTGAGCTGTTAACTGTGGCTGTTGAGCCAGCGAGAGAGAGCGAGTAGCAGGCAACTGGGATAAAGTTTTTAGGTTTGGTTCCGTTTCATTCTGTCTTTACTGGCTGCTATTCAAATATGTTTCTCCAACGCCAAGATATTTAATTTGATTTAGTGAACTTCTACTTTTCTCCCCTATAGCCACACACTACAGAGAAGCGATTGTCCAGCCTCCTCATCTAGAATGTCACACTGATGTACCACTCTATTGAGAATCAATTAGAAAAGAAGGAAACAGTAACTGTAACAACATCAAGGAGGAATTTCTGTGGGGATGGATATATTTTCTGGTTCAGAACTGTTTCCAATATTGTAAAAAAAAAAGAAAAAAGGTTCGCCTAGGTATATAAGCTAAAATACATATTTTTAGTCCACAGATTCAGTTTCACAATGTCAATGCAACTCCTGGTGGTACATCTTGGAGTTGTGGCATCCACCTTTAACCAAGCCCCGGCACGAGCATCTTTTCATAAAAAAACATTTATTTATATCATCACTTTTGCACAGTATCTTGCTCACCAAGTAAGAGGCAGAGCATCACTGGTTAACAGGGGTAGTTCTTTACAATACAAATGAAAAGCACACCAGCACTAATGAAACTATTCTAGTTAGTTGCTGAACATGAGATGTGCCACAATTACAACGCCGCTTTACATTACTTGCACCGTCTTATTTGAATAAAATAAAACGAGGGAGCGTCTGGATGAAGTCGGTCGAGGGAATATTGTTTAAATCTGACTCTATTCTCTGACTTCTGTTGGAATTAATTCAGCTAATTGTCTTCAGCCCAATTAGAGGCAATTCCCTACTGCAGTCTGGTGAAACAGTGCTGAGCTAATTGGATTAAATCTTTATCATTTCCTGGGAAACACAGAGAGAAGGGGGAATATGAAGCAACAGTATTGCCTTTTTTAATTAAATCTAACCTAATGACTGCACTTTTACTAACATCCAACTTTTCCATGTTTCTATGCTGTAAATAGGGCTAAAAAGCAGGCAGTCAGAGGAAGCTTTTACATGACCAATTTATTGACAATAAAACCTGCTCTACAAGGGCATCTGTATATGACAAAAAACTGCTTAAAATGTATCTCTCCTGTTTTTTTGTTCTCAGATACCCTTCATTGTGAGCCATTATCTAAAGAAAGCAGTGCAAGAGAGAGCTTCACTGTAAACCTGAGTGCACCGTACAGTAAAAAGCATGTCCCTATCCACCTACAGGCCCTGCTCATCCTCTTAAATGACAATAATAATTAATGGTATTACAGCAGGATACTTCTGAGCCTCTTAAACTCTGCTTTATTAGTGGCCTTTAGATAGGCCAGGTGGGACTGGCTGCGTGGAGAAAGCACACTTTGCCAATGCATACTGAGACATTAAAAGGGGATGGCTATGGAAAAAAAAAATCAACAATGATAATTATTAAAAGAATGAATCCATCAGCCAATTTTAGAGCATACCAGACACCATTCACAGGATCACAGGCATTATTCCACCAGTCAATTCCCTGGTGGTTGTTATAATGCCGGGGGAAAATACACCTTACTCATTGATTGTATTTTCATTTAATTGGCGCTGTATCGGCACTTCAACATCATTAAAGAAATGGAACTTTTAATGCCATCATATTAAGCTCATCACCTGCCCAGGTCTCAGCAAAACCACGGGTGTGAACTTTTTTTTTTTATCTTCTCCCATAGCCACTGACAGCCACTTGCTGCCTGCTCAGGCTGTAAAAGGACTGTTTACATTCCTGGTACTAATGTGTTTACTCAAACTGTCCAGGGAATCACAGCCAGTGACAAATCCCTCCTTAAGGATAAACTACTTATTTAGAATTAAGAACTCATCAGAAACAAAGATTCAGCGAATCACTGAGTGATTGTTGTGCATGTGTGCGTGTGTGTGTTAGTTAGAAAGAGAGAGAGAGAGAGAGAGAGAGAGGAAGCAGGAAAGGGAGACACAGAGAGAGAGATTACACTGACAGCCTTGGAGCATACGTCCCCTAGATTTGGCTAATAATGTCATTTTAAAACAATAACACGTGGAACTCAATCAGACAAAGCACTTAGCTGATGGCTAGTTGGAGAGCAAGAGCCAGATAGCTTGGGGAGAGCCTATCTGTGCTAAGCAGCAATTGAGTGATGTGGGGATGAGCTACTTAGTGACGGGGGCATTACTCTGATGATCCTAGACAGAGCAAATCACAAAAGCAGGCTTTCTCAGAGAGATTGGTTCCTCACAACGCAATGACACTGTTTATACTGTTCTAGATGTAGAGCGTATGTAGAGTATTACTGGTCATTTCTTCTCTCTTTGTGCAAGGGCTCCATACAGTATAGGAGGTGACTGTAGAGATGTTATATGCAGGTAGCCCTCTGTACTGTCAATATGCACAGTGCATGCATCCACTTAATGTCAACAACCATATGTGCAACAATCTCCTGACCACTCAGCTCCTTTGCTTCCGATTGGAGAGCCACTGTATTGATTCAGAGAAACCCAGCTACCTTCCCCCCTCTTCTAAAGAAACCAAGTTGTGTGTCCGGCTTTGCTCTGCTCTGCTCCAAGAAAGGTTTCCTTATAGTCTCTGAGGGAGAGATGGGGGACAGCATCTGGAAAAACAAACAGGAAAACCAGCAAGAGGAAACTTGGGATGAAATACAGTCAGTAGGGAGTACTGCAGCTTACTGCCATGAGAGTGGATTGGACTGGGGGCACAAGGGAGCATGAGGGGAATGGT
Organism: Monocentris japonica; assembly: GCA_900323365.1. Classification (NCBI taxonomy): domain Eukaryota; kingdom Metazoa; phylum Chordata; class Actinopteri; order Trachichthyiformes; family Monocentridae; genus Monocentris; species Monocentris japonica. Next base: position 13,749 of record OOFE01013269.1, read on the forward strand.
CCGCTTTATACTGCATGGCTCATGAAAACATAATGAACAGCAGCCAGTGACCCAACAGCATGCAGAAACACACTTGTGTGTGCAAGCACTCACATGCACACACACACAAACACAAACACACACACATTCAGATAAAGCACCTGGATCGATTCACTTTTGCAAATCAAGAGCGCACATGTTCAAATGATAAGTTGGTGCTGTTTTTACAGCTGCATTACAGGAAGGGATGAACAAAAAGTTCACAAAGCTGACAACTTAGGTTGATAAGAATAGCTACACCTTTCAGATTTGACACATATTACCTATTTGAAATAAAATGTGTATCAATGGAGTAGGCAGTCTCCACACAATCAGTATTTTTTTTTTATTGATGGGAAAACAGAGAGACAGACGAAGACAGAGTAGGGGAGATACATAAGAGAAAGCTCTGGCAAGATTCAACCTGAGGCCAGCAGGGGCGCACATGGCTCCAGTGGCGGCTGACTCAACCACTCAACTATGTATGGGCAGATATCATAGGAAAATAAACCAGAAAAAATTGCCAGAAAACTATCCACGTTAGTTGACTTGATTCATAACACAGAGACCTTATGGCAGAGGGAGTACATGGTCTGTGTACAAAGTATAACGTTTTTAAAGGAATACAAAAACGTTTTATAGGATTATTGAGCAATGAGTGTCTAGTGAAGAGTCAGTTTTTAAACCAATACAAGAATTATCTGCTTATTGTTGAGATGCAAGTTCTAAATGAATGGCGTACATTGGACTACAGAGGAAGTCCAGAGGGTTTCAAAGACCTTTAAAAACCTGAAAGAATTTTATTTTTATTTTTTTCACAGCATAGCAACACTACAAGTTTTAACATCTTCATTTTTTTCTGATTTAAATTTGAGTCCATACATGCTAATTTTCCATGTTCTCCCACAAATGTAGTTATTCACAAGGGTAAAAAGAAAAACGATGTCAAAGCTGAGTAAAATCAAATCCACATGGATTTACTCATGTAGGTCTAATTATTTTTCTATGTTTTGGTGGTAATTTGTGCATTAACCTAAACCTCCCTGAAACGTATGGTGTTCCAGTCAATAGACATCTATCCAGAGCTGCTTCATCCTCACAGCCTATCCATGGAATGAGGTGAAAAAGGATGTCAACAGTAAAATCAATTAAATCCTCATGAATTCATACAGTCACTCACACACACACACACACACACACACACACGGTTCACTATGACTAGAGTTACCTGGACTGATTACAAAAACATTTTGTAAGTTTTGTCTTTTAAAAGACTGAGTGAGAACAGATGGTAAAATCTGTGAGACAGACGTGAAGGGAAAAGCAATGTTTTAGTCACTTAGCTCAAGAGCAAAGGACAGTCATGTCTGATGATGTAATTTTAGTGGGACATGAAATATCTAAACCATGTTATTTCATGCCTGTCTACACACACGCTTCACTATAGAAATGTCCCATGCTGACATTCCAAATAGGATTTCAAGGATCTGTTTTGCAGCTGGGAAAATGGTTCATATATATTGAAAAGGACGGCACAGGAAAATGGATGTCTGAGTCTGAGTGGGCAAATGACATTGCACAGTGCACAGAGCAGAGGGAAAGCGATCAATGCAGATCATAAACAGAATACAATAAAGTAATCCATTGCCATTACCAGCAAATGGGCATTGTATTGGAGGCCTTTGCAGACTGAGACATGCATCGCTTCAGTTTGCCAAGTAACTTGGATGAATACATAAAGAAGAATTGCCATATAATGCATCACCAAGGCGTAGAAGAAAACGCACTGAAGTGTGGACTCTTTTCCTTGACACCTTAAATATGGGCACACACATGCTCACACATGCTTTTATTGAGAAGAGAAACAGGAAATTCTTTTGATGAGAAAAAAACACACATACACACACCCATTCATATGCATGCATGCTGCAACCACGTAACACACACACACACACACACACTCAACTCATCACACAACCCTGACACACAATCCCCTAGCACGCGTCTGTGAAACCTGAGTACTGCTCTGTCACACTCCCAACATCTGGATCTGTTAAGGAAATGAACAGCCTGGCTAGTCCACTGTCATTTAACCTGCAAGCAATTGAGCTATGTGTTGAAACGTTTTCTTGGATACTCACAGGCCTGCTTGGAAAAGCGCCTCCTTGTCATAAATCACCTAACTCCCTCTATAGGGTAGCAGTGTCTGGTTGTAATTTTCTTCGGGAAGGTTCACGTTAATGCACAGATTACCGAAACAGCATTTAAAGTCAGTGGCAGATAGGCCTACTGTGTGATGACGGTGCTTGTCAGGTGATCATAATCAGATGGAAGAAAAATAATTAGGCCTACGTGAGTGTGTAAATCCATATGGACTTCAATGACTTTGACTTTCTTTTTTGTCTCATTTCAAAGGTAGGCTTTGAGGATGGGGCAGCTAAGAACAGCAAAGTCACAATAATATAATGTGCTAGTTAGTAGTTCGTTAGTTTCTTCTGTATATTATATATTTTGTTTGTTTTAGATTTATATGATAGTCCTGTGTAGCTCAAATGGTACAACAAACACTACAGGATCAGAGGTTCAATTCCCACTGAGGCCAGCCATAATAAAAATGTACAAGGTGTTCATCAAATGGCAAATACTCATCCTGTACTACACTTTTACATGCTGAAATCCAATCAAAACACATGGCTTTGCAGTCATTTAATAATGAATCAATGAACAAGTCTTATCTTGTTCTCTGTTTTGAACCACACGGTTACTCGGCAATGTCCAGTTTCTCTCTCCGTGGCCTTTTATGACGAGGCGTCCAGTGATTTAAGTTCTTAGATCTCTGTCCTTGGGATGCCGTGGACACCTAGTAAATAATTCAACAAAACAAGAGAGGAGTAGGTAATAGAGCTGAGGCCTAAAGTAACTCAATCAGAGCTGGCTGTCTGAAGCTCCCACCCCTGCCCCCAGTACACACACACTGGCTCAGCCTGCCGCTCTCTGAGGTTAAAGGCTGTTTGTTGACCACAAACCACATAAAATTGGTTGCTCGGCAGCCATGGCTTGAGGAAGACCACAGGATGGTCAGTGCTAGAATCTGAGGTGCTATATAATCATGTTACACTCGACCACCCACATACGCTGTATGACTATACTTGCACAGAAACCAACTGACTTCTATGTTTAAATGAGGTCATGTGAGGAAAAAATAAATTGCCTTTCAATGGCAAAGCATTACATAGCACACTGACATTTACAGTAATTTTCCTTTGACATAATAGAAAGCTCAAAAACAGAAAATAACCACACTTTCCTATCAGTTTCCTTTGACAGCATTCATCTGTTTCATCTTTCAACTGGTCCAGAGAGCGAAACTGATACGCAACCAAGGTTAATAGGTGTTTTCTTCATTTTGGCATGAAGAATAGGTGAAACCTGCCCCCTCCAAGTTAGACGTGACACAACTGAGTCTGTAAGCAGCTTCACTGACTTTCTCTCTTTCTCACGTCCATTTTGGTTAAATCACCAGATCGTCAGAATGCCAAAGAAAGCTAATGCTAATTAAACAACGAGAAACAACCAGTGGTACGATTGAGGTAAAATACTAATGATGATTACAATAAATATTGTGCTGTATTGTATATATAATATTGCACAGCAAATATAGTGTCTTCTGTCCAAAGTCACCATTGGATCTGCTGCCACTGTTAGTGTGCATAAGTGAGACTGGATGTAACTATGGCTGTGTAGTACTTGAGAGTTGACAAAGATTTGATGTCACAGATTCTTGTTTGTAAAAACGTAAATTGTGTAACAATTTGAATGATATAAATAATGGTTTACGCTGAAATGTTCTATTATGCCTACAATAAAGAAATAGTGAGCTAAAGACCAGAGGCCATTGAATTCTTCAGTATTCCACTTTGGCATAGCAAATCCCCTCTTAAAGAAATTGTGTTGTGTTGAGAATGAATTCCTCTTCATGTAATATTCATTGAGAAATAATAAAAATGTCCCTTACTATACACCACGACAGCACAGTCCCGAGTCCACAAGCTACTATAAGGGAACGTAAAGTGCAGCAAATGTGTGCTTAATTATTGTTTTAGCACTGAAGAATGAGACGTGTTGTAAATGGAACTATACAGTATTAAATAGTTCCCCCTGCTGGCTTGGCTGACTTAAGTACATTTTAGGGTAATAAAACAAGTAATGAAATAAGGATAAATATGTAAACATAACTAAGATAGCGATGGGGGAGGGGGAGAGAGAGAGAAAGACAGAGAGAGAGAGAGAGTCAAACAATGAGAGAGAGAGAGAGATAAAGAATGAGAGGGAAAGACACAGAGAGAGCTAGTCTCAGAAACGGACCACAATCAATTAGTCTGGCTCTACAATAGCAGGAAATCTTATATTGGGGTCATGCATCCCTTATCAGCAAGTGAATTTTCACATGCCAGATAATGCTCTAATGAGTAATGGAGTTGAATGAAGAATGATGTAGAAGAGAGTGTTATTCCTACCCTAAGGCAGCTGGTAGCACACGCAGTTAACCTAAAAAGTGAGGATCACACTTGAGGGCACTTTCTCAAGTCCTCCCACACATGTAGAAAGATAAAAAGGACCTTTTGATATAATTAATCAATTTTACCACAGCTATAAATACAAATATTCTCATAAAGCAACGGAGCCAAATGTTTTCGATTCAGTGAATTTCAAAGGAACTCCACTCAGCGATAAATAATGTGCTTGGCATATTGCAAAAACAGTTATTGTGCATATGCTGACAAAAACTCATCACCTGTGTGCATGTGATGAATGCATGAATGTTCACTTCAACAACTCAATGGTTCCTGCTTGGGAGCATTATAATGGTCATTAATTACAAACTGGCAGTAGCAGCCCTTCAACACCAATACATTGCTTATACTTAAGATACACACTTATCGGTGGGCAGTGCAGCACTGCATTGTGGGATAGAGGTGATACTGATGGCAAGTACCCTTCCCCACCCTCCTCTCCAGACAGGTGTTTTGAGGGTAAATTGGCACCGGTGGACATGCCACTCTAATTTCATTGACAGCTTTATGACCTTTTATGTGTCCCAGCTGCCATGTTTATGACTGGCTGACTGTGCGTTCATGTTCAACAACATTAAACATGCATAAGCTAGACACCGTGGCCCATCACACAGCACGGTACACTCTCTCCAAGAGCCCTGAACACCTAACATGTCTTTGGGGGAAACGTGGAGTCCATGAGAGCTGCAAAAGCAAGCATTGAAATACAGAAAGATACATGGATATATGGGACATTAAAACAATGGAAGTATCAATTACAAATCTGAGGTGTTTGTTGTTTCCAAACGGCCTTGAGAGATTGATAAAATAGAGGAACTTAGTGTTTTTGATAAAGGCTCCTACAGCTTTGGCTCCCCCATAGTGCCGCATATCTGATTAATCTTCCCCATCCGCCAAGCCAGACAAGGTCAGAGGGGGCAAGGTGGTTGGACCTACGGCACTGGGAGCGTCAATCCTGCAGACCCAACAGCATGCTGGGTAATTAATAATACCGCTGGGAAAGTTCTCCCAAAAAACAGGAGTGCTCCTTTTTCCTGGAGTACAGTAACCCTCAGAGCCCTCAAATAGCCCTCAGATAGAGGAGCAAAAGGGAAGGGGGGGGTGGAGAGGACACAGCCAGTGATTTATAGACCATTGTTGTTTGGAGGGTATTTGGCTGGAATTGCTGTACTTACCAAGCATGTAGGCCTGGGTCTTTACTTGGGCTTTCTGTGACCCATCTAGCCCCAAATATCCTCATTTTCACCTCTGAGAACCAGATAAGACCAGCCCAGTTCACCTGCATGATGGGAGAGACACACTCAACTTTTACTCCTGAAAAGACGAATGTTTTTTCATGATATATATTGAATTCATACTGAATTCAGTGCTACAGTGTAGCGTCATCTTATAATAAATGTGAAAACATTATAAACTGTGTCATCAGAGCTTTATCTTTAACCACGTCTCGTCTTTCTAATCACAGGGCACCATGTGGCATACGGAACATGTTAGGCCCTGAAATTAAGCGACTTTAGTTTCACTGGACTGTGACTGTTACATCTGGGCAGCTACCCTTCCCACTGCATAGGCCATCTTTCTTCACTGCAGGCTGTCAATTGATAGAGTAAGAGTAGTAGAGAAATAGAGAAAGAAAGAGAAAGATAGAGAGAGAGAGAGAGAGAGAGAGAGAGAGAGAGAGAGAGAAATGAAGAGAGATTTAAAGAGGAAATGCAGGAAAGATAGTGAGAGACAAATACAGAAATTCTCTCTTTTCTGTATTTGTCTCTCACTATCTCTCCTGCTTTGGAGAAAACTAAACAGAGAGAGAAAAAGGCTAAAAATCCCCAGTGATTTGTCAGTGATATGCCCTGAAGCCAGTGGAGGAGACATCAGTATCGCGAGCCCTAACAAAACATGTCAGGATCATTATCAGGTTAAAGATATGATTAGAACCACATCATGCTGTGCCCCGTATTTGTGTCTCATGAGGAATATATTCTTCTCTGTTTCCCTTGTTTTCTCTTTCTTTTAAATGGCGATTATAATTTTGTTGTCTGGAGGGGTGCCAGGGAATAAACAGTATAGTGTAGTAGCTATGCCTGAGCAAGCACACTGTAGCCCAGACCCAGCCTAGGGACAGGTGCCAGCACAATGCTCCATTTAACACTGCAGCCATGCAAGCTCTTTACCTAAACTACCATAGTGGAGATGTCAGTCTTAGGTGTTGTAAAATATTGGCATTTTGTAAACTAGCATGATCACAATATAACTCTGGCCTGTTTCCAATTAAATCCATTTATGTATTAATTGCCCTGTTCAGAAAAATACAATCAGTGCATTTATGGCATACTGTACAGGCATGGTCAGAATATGCACCAAAGAGCGTGACAGTTTGTTTTGTCTCTCATTCACTGTCGTTGAAAACCATGCAAAGGGCGAATACATAACATCATTTCCGGTTACGGAGCAATTTCAGAGAGTATATGTGTGGTGAACACTGCGAATTTCGCCGATAGAAATGCTGCTTTGGGCATGTTGAAAGAAAATCCAACACAAGTCACTAATCGTCCGAGCCACACCATCCAATTATATACAACACTACTCTACAGAGTAAAAAAATAAGAAGAGATGTAGCACGGCTTGTATTGTGAGGCAGGACTAGATGCTGCATAATACGCACATGATGTTTTGATAGATGTATTTAAGTTACCCTAGCAATACTAGCTAACTAGCATGCTAGTAGGTAATAGCTAACTTGAGGACCACTACACTGCACCACTCAGCTGCAATGCTATACTCGGTGGCAAGGGGTAGCTAGCTAGCTATTAGCAGCCCTCCACAAATTTTGAAATACTGCCCTATCACACATGACATTATATCCTTTTTCATTGCTAAACGTGAAGGTAATTTGTTGGGCGAAAACAGATGTGACCAAGCCTTAAGAATAGTTAGCACAAGGAGGTTCACGGGAAAGTTACCAACAAAACTCATTTACTCTGTTGCCGCCACAAGGCCACTGTAGGTTTCAACACTTTGCACAGCGCTGACTGTTGAGACTGTTGAGACATGAGGCTGTTGCCTTTTTCATTTGAGATTTAGGAAGCCTTGGAGTCCCCAGTCCCTTAGGATCCCCAGAGCAGGGTCATAGTAAATCAAAGCAGCAGCTAGACCAGATTAATATTATTTTATTTCAGTGTGGGGAGAGTTTCTTTGAGACATTCCATGTGTATGTTGTGTCTTCGGTACCACAATGCAGTCTCACAAGTCTCTCTCTTCTTTTAGTAACTCATA
>OOFE01013270.1:0-11612 GCA_900323365.1 Monocentris japonica
TGGTTAGTCACGAATAGCATTAGAAAAACCACAGTGGTGCCATCTGAGTTGGTTGAGGGAGAAGAAGAATGTTTGCTCATGTATGGCACAATAAAGACAACAGATGCAATAAAGACAACTTTTTTTTTTTTCCCCAGTGGGTGTCTTGACCTCTTATGGCTAACAGGATATCTGTATGGCAAATCGATGTATTCCTATGTCCGATGACGAAAGCATCATGAGTGTTGTGCCCCCTTCCCTTTGATTAAATGGATTATTACTGCCTCAGCTTGTTTTACAGGGTCACAGTCGGACCAAGTACAATAAGGCCTTACTTAGAAAGAGTCTCTCTTTAATTCATCAAGGTCATTAGCGGGGGCTGCATGGATGAGGCCTCATTTAGCTAAGTCATTTCTCAGCGGAGGATAAATTTGACCTCCCGTCACAGACAGTGGAGTAAGTGCAGCGTTTCAACCTGGGAAGATTAATTTGAGCAAAAGGCCGCAGTGTGTTGTAGAGAAGACGCTAATTAAGTTTGGTTGAACCACTTATGGCCTCTGTGCACCGATGAAAGATGAACATACACCCTCTAAGTCCCTGCTCTCAATAGCATATGTCACCAAAAAGCATATTTGTGTCTACATGCAGAACTATGTCATCCAACAGGCTGATGGAGGAGACATTTGATTAAATATGAGGGTATTCTCTCCGACCCAAATGCCCTCATGTCACAGTCGTTCATCAAAGCAAGTATTGTGGGAACAAATGGCCAATAAAGAGAAGAGACGCAGGAGCAAACGGAAGCAGTTGTGAACTTCATTTAGATGCCAGGATGGTGGCAAAGCAGATGCGGTCTCCTGCAGCTGCCTGCATGTTGCATCGTGGGTCAACACGCTGGCCCTCGGCTTATCAGGGTCTCCACAGAGCCACTGTTCCGCTCTCAATCATCACATCATACAGAATTTGTTGGTTTGTGATTCCTGGATGTGTTGAGAGCTTTGATAGGATCTCAGCCTGGGGCTCTTCTCATTTTACAGGCTCCACACTCCCTCCTCCTCCTGCTGCTGCACACACCCACACAAACACACACACACGAATAGAGCCTCTGTAAGCATGAGGTTACTTTTGAGAGGCACTTGACTGTTGCAAAGGGCTGCATCTCAAGCATGTATGTGGCGTTGCAGGTCATTAGGCATGTCAGCATACCCTCTCAGTCTCCCGTACATCTAACACACATGCAAGACCATGTTTGAGGATTAATTTTCTGATAAGCACACGGCTGGTTGATACAGTTGCCTCCAGCTATATTGGTCTCATTCTAATTCATGGCATAGTTTGCAGACTTAACTGTGCTACTACGCATGAGGAGAAGCAGCAATATCAAACTACCTCAGGGGAATGTTGGGATATCTTTGTATAACAACCAGACTCAAAACATGCACGAATTGAGAGTATTTCATATTTTCAAAAAGGAAGACCCAGTGTACTGAGCTTTGTGTGTGTGTGTGTGTGTGGGTGTGTAAGCGCAGGGGAAGGAGGAAGGAAGGGAGGGAACCTTATGCAGTTCAAGTCTGAAGACTTATAACCAGAGAGGATTAATGCTAATCCTCGGCCTGCAGGATAATTGGATCATCTCAAAGGGTTTAAACTTCCACTTCTTCTATATCAAAACTTGGCCAAAAAATTAATAGCTCCACTATTTGCAGTTTGCTCTGAATAATTGGACATTGAGAAAAGGGAGAGAAACCAGTTCACAAAATCGGTCTCATACCAAAGAATCCCAATATCATAAGAAAACCAACCAAACAAAATTCAAGATTTAAGATTATTGTCCCTTAATGCAAGCACAGAATGGAAAATTGTCTTGAGCTTTGTGTCCGGGCTCATAACGGAAACATAGTAAAATACAATAAGTAATGTCACAATCAGCAGTTACAAAAACACATCTATATCGAATGTTTCTTGTTGGTATGACGATAAATGGTGAGAATAAGGCCTCCCTCAACCATACAGGCCGTCAACCCTGTTGCACATCAGCTGAGAGAAATACAAGTGCCTTTGTGTTTTCTCCTCTCTGCATGCAGGCTGAAACAGACAAACCTGGTTGCCAGGAATCCAAGGGCTACTTGAAGGCAGCGACCCAGAGACAAAGACTTTACCCCCTTCTTGTTGAGGCCGGAGCATTTTGCTTCGGTGCTCTCAATGGGGGCGTCCCCTCCCAGGCGAGGAGGGGGTCCCACGGCCTCCATTCACAGCACTCACCTCTGACACAGCCAGGCCCTTTGCAGCACACTGGGAAAAAACACACAACACTCCCCCAACAACAATACACCCTGCTTGACCACCACTGAGCTCCCCAGCTATGTAGCGTTAACCCTGTCCCTTAACTCAGCCACAGTTCAGTTCTTGTGAACAACAGAAAACTCAACTTTACAACAAGCCAACGCAGAAATGAACTAAAGCAATGTGCGCGTATCCGTTTGAGTACAGAGCGCATTTCCTTAGAGGTTATCAGCAGCTTTGCCTTTGCGATCACCAAACACGAGAGCCGACGTTTGTGTTGACACAACACAACGATGACTGACGTGCAGAAATGACTCTGTCAACCTTTGGTGCATCCTCGGAGAGCGCTCTCTGGTAAAGCCATTTTAATGACAAGAGGGCAACAAGGCCGTACTTAAAGGAATACCAATGAGGTCTAACTCACACATCTGGTGTGTCGGGGCCTGGCGAACCAGTGAGGAATTTACACAGCTGTGGCCTTTGTTATTCAGAGCCTATTTTCTTTATTTAAAATATCACATTTGAGCTCTAAAGCAACAGTGTCCTTAAACAGGATTTGGTTCTGGCCATTTCACAACGATTTCCTTTAACAATTTTCTGTTCTTGACAGTTTTCAGGTGATAGATATGTCAGTCTTCATCCTGTAATTTGGGGCGCCATGATCCCAAACTCAGCATCATCTCTGGAATGTAAATCAGGCCAGATTGAGATGCTGATCTGCGAGTGGAAGTGTGTGTGTGTGTGTGTGTGTGTGTGTGTGTGTGAGAGTGTGTGTTACCTAGTCCCTGTTTGCTGACTGCTTGCTCATCTGCAAGGTTGCAACCGCAGTCTCTTTCATTATTATCTGTGCTCTACGGTAGATGGAGGGAGGCTGCCTCAGGTGAACTAAATAAATATTATAAAAACATTTCAATTATCCTTTAATTTAATCCTGGCAACAAAAAACAATAAAAATGACAAAGAAAATATACAATACACACACAACAGTCAGCAACATACAGGAACATATATTATTGTAGAAAATGTGAGAAATTATTGCTTTAAAAATCAATGAGGGGGCATTAGAAACATCGGAGTGGCAGTAACATAATCCACCGTACTAGCACAATATTATATAGGAAAGGCTTTGCAGGATAAGCCAATTCATTGACTGAGCTGTGTAACATTAGTCTTTGATATGACTATTCAATCAACTAATCCTTTAATGAAGAAAAAAAAAAGAACATCATTAAAGAGCCACTGTTTCTGTTCCTCGGGGAAACGCAGTGAGGTGAACAGAGTGCAAACTCTGCCAGGCAAACGGCGCCTTTCAATGGTGGGCAGAGAAACCCTGGGAACGCCGCTCTATAGACGAGCATTTAAAGAGCCTTGGGAGCCGGGGCGCTCGCCTCCCCTTTCTGGTCGGATACACTTCTTAAACAAATTCTTCAAAGTCTGTATTTCGGAACAGAGAGGAGCGCTGACGTGATGGAGAGCGTGAAGACTCGAAGGCTTATTTTCGGGGGGCCTATATAGCTTTTGAGTGGCAGACTGAATGTGGGTCAGTCGGTTTAAAAACCACAGTTAATCCCTCTTTTATTTCACATTTAACCGTTTTCATAAGAAAGAAATATAATTCAGCGAATGGGCAGTGGTTTCTAACTCAGTGTGTGTGTGTGTGTGTGTGTGTGGTGTGATTGTGTGTGTGTGTGGAGTGTGATTGTGTGTGTGCGCACTTTATGTGTGTATTTAAATGTGAACGCATTCTTCATATAACTGACTGGACAGGAAACTCTCCATGGTGTGAAACTTACAAAAACACAGCAGTCTCTACTTACCACAGCGTGCAAGCTTACTGAGGATTACAGAACAAACAGCTAGAAACTTAATGCCGTCTGAAAGAGACACCACTGTTTACTTTCACCTAATCTGATTTAAGCATGTGACATTGTGTTATCCACAGTTGATCAATTAAGTACCCAAATCACTTCCTGTATGCTTTCTGCTGCCATTCTCTGGTCTAATGAGCCCAACTCAAGGTGCAAATCAAAGAATGAAGTTCTTCTCAGTGCCCTGCTGAACCTCGCTCGATAGCTTTATTTTTGATGGATTTTTATTTTTAACAATCCCTTTCAATCGTCTGTTTTGTTCATAGTGTCCCTTTTTAATAAGCTTTGAAAACATTACTCATCTGAAAATTAAAAATGGATCGGATGGTTCCTCACCTCAGGGATTTGTGAGCCAATCACACCCAGCCCGGTATCATTTGGACAAAAACAGTGATTCACGCGTGACCCAAACTCGCCACCACGGTCACACATTATCACATGGTAAGGTATGACAGGGTATCACAAGGTATCACAATTCATTTGACATATTGAGGTTTATAAATGTCATACGTAGCACCTTTAAGTAACCTGAAAGAGGCGAGAGGAGCTTGACCAGAAAGCAGCTACCTCGTCCTTAGCTCCTTCACAGTGAAGGTGGGAGATGGCATGGAGAGCAGGGATAGAGAGAGCAGGGGAGGGTAGCGCTCACAGGAAAAGTAATCACTAGCGGTGGGACTGAGACCTGTGATTCACTCAGCTACCCCAGGCATCTTCTCCCCATCCAGCCTCAACAGCTCCAGACGCGTGCGCGCACACCTAGCTCTACAACCAACAGCCAAGTCTGCTTGCTCAAGTCAGCAAAGTCAAGTTTGCTCCAACAACGATCAAACAGAGCTGCACAGAGATGCACTCCACCATCAGAAACAAAAAGAAACAAAGGGGCAAAATGTGTGCTTGCATCTCTGCGCTACAGCTCGATAACACAGCGATGACAAAATATCACAAAGCCAAGCAACATATTGATTGCAGTGATAAATGATCAAGCTCCCTGGATGTCGCATCTCCACAGTAGGATCATACTGTACGTAGCTCCAGACTAAAAACACACTTTGTCACCATTACTGACACTTAATGCAGGGCTCTGAATGAAGGGAGGGGCTCCTGGGTGAATAAGCTGCTGGGGGAAGACTCCGTTTTCCAGCCTGATAATGAGAAATAATGATCCTCAATCATCTGCATTTAAATCTCCCCTGCAACTTGGAGCTTTTTAATAACGGCTCATAGCCCACTGTGCAGATGTTTTATTCATTACAGGGTGCACACACACACACACACACACACACACACATATAGTAAGACTATCATCCCTATCATGTATTACAGATCTTTCTTTGTGCCAGCATCCATTGACTTCTTTGAAAAATACCTGATTTGTGCAAATTAAAAAGTACTGTATGATGGGAAAACCCTCTGATAGTCATATTGTCAAGTAAAAACCCTATAACAACACATGCTTTGTTATCCCCGCCAATTCTGCGAGGTAAGCCCTCCTCTCCCGATTCGTCTGCACAAACAGTTACAAGCATCTAACAATCCCAATTAAAGCCTGCTTGGATCAGGATGACTCGTCTGTATAGCATGACACAAACTAACATCCCTGCTTCTATATGGGTCAGAATTGTGGCATATTTCTATTTTAGGAAACTGGCTTGGGCTTTATGGCAAATGCAATACTCTCTGTGTTACTGGTATAACCTCTATGCAGTCTGCTCATTGGTGGAGGACTGGAGACTACAAGTCCTGCCATTCAGGGGTACATGAAGAGGCTGATTTAATACTTATGGCTGTCCATGGGTATAACCATTGGATACCTGATACTGTGTGCCCATTACATCTGTGTTGGGGGACATCCATGTGTGGTTCATTTTCATATATTTAGTCTGGCTGCTGCTATACTTGTAAGCCATACCACTGAAGAAGTGCACAGTGCTGTGCAAGATTTTCATCCGACACCAGCAATATGTTTTATTAAGCTTCCTGACAATGTCTCGATTATCATTGCTGGTTTTCACCGTTTTGTTTGCTGTATTGGCACGGTGCAATCTTTGGACTGACAGTATGTACACGGGTTCCTACGAATGCTCCCCTGTGGCTGCCAGCCACCTGCTCCGGTGTTTAACAGATGTGACGGCACACCGAGGCTGACCTTAGTCATTATTAAAAACACACAGAGTCAGGCTCCAACGGCCTCGCTCGGTGCTGGTGATCCCCGCTTTGTCTCTGCACGCCGTTTCTGTCAAGCCTCATTATGAGACGAGTGCTGAGTAGAACGGGTCGCATCTCCGCGAGCTCCCTTTGGCCGTGGCTGTTTGATGACAGGGGTCCCTGACAGTGGGGTGGGGAAGGGAGGTGGAGGGCCGTCGTGTTACAAATATTTCCATCTCATTTCTTTTGTCTGTCTGGTCCAAAAGATGTCATACTGAGACCATCTGGCGCAGTGACAACTTGCCTTCTTGAACCGAGCATGACATCTTGGCAGCCTTTTTTTCAGAAATATAGCCTAATTAGAGCTTCAGATAGGAAACGCTCAAGCCGGCTCATTTGTAGACTTTGTTTTCTCAGCAGATCAATCGTTTTTGGTTTTGATGAAAGATGCTATAGTAAGCATAGAGAGAAGAAAAGAAACAGAAGGAGACACACACACAGAGAGAGTTAGAAACAATAGCCCAGATCAGTCCAATGTAGACCAGAGCCTCAATGGCCAGCCTGTGTTGAGGCTCTAATTAAGCTCCGGGCCTTGTAGAGCCACAGCAAGGCGCCACAGCCATTACAGAGTGCTTCTGGGGAGATTAGGAGCCCTAGGACTGTCAGACAGAGTTTCCAAACCCTCTACCTTAAACTGCGTGACAAAAGCAGCTGAGCTTACATCTCCGCATGGTGCTTACCTTTAGCTTTGAAGAACGGACCGTAAGGTTCACTGCTGTCGGAGGGGTCAAGTTTAAAAGGGAACACCGAGACTGCCACAGCTCAAGGTTTTAATGATCATGACTGAAAGAGAAAACAGTTTTCTGGCCTGCTCTGCTCGCTGCATCTAACAGGGCTTAAGAATATATGATCTCAAATATAGCCTCGTTGAAAATCAATACCCTAAACTAATATTCTCGTGGTTGGAAAACCCCAGAGAATACGACGTATGCACATGGCCATACCGAATTACACAATCAGCTCTTTTTTAAATTTAAAGTGATTTCAAAATAAACTGCTCAAGTTACCGACAATGAACCAGACAAATCACCTCTGTCATGATTAATACAATTCCTCCAGGATAAAAATGAGATGCACTCCATTGACTTTTGTGAAATGCAAAACAATATTTTCCATGTTTCCTACATGGGAGTTAGAGCTAAGGTGTGTAATGAACTGGAAAGATTTCAAGCGTTCATGGATTATTAAGCCCCCGGAGAGTTGACAGGGAGGGCAGAGTGGGCACTGTGCCAGGCTCTGATCAAGAGGATGTGCTTCTATTATCAATAAGATAAAATAAGACTTGTGCCGAATCCCCACCAGACTTGCAACCTATGGACATGCTGGCACAGACCTCACCCGTCACCGCCTAGCACATAAAGCCAAGGCAGAAATTGCACTACAACAATGTTCAACCCAGTCAATGACCAGAAACAAGTTTGTGCATTAGCCATTGTTCTGTGGCCATGGTCACAGAAAGCCCAGCATCACAAACACTCCATTATCCTCTTAGTTAGAGCCAATGCTGATGGCTGATGATTAATGGGCTCTAAATCATAACAAGCACAACTCTCTCACATTGCCTGATCGCTACCAAAAATAGAGCCAGAGTAGAGAAATCTCTCTCTCCAGCTGACCAACAAAAATAAAACTGTTTTACAGACCTGAGAAGGCTTTTTGGAGGGGCAAGATCAGACCTACAACATGATGTACCTTGCACAAGGTTCACCTTGGTAAGATGCTTATTTTACAGGTTTATAAACTGTGTTCAAACTTGCAAAAAGAACTAGCTGATTGATTGCTTTCCTGACAAAACTGAAAAATGACCTCTGATGCCCGAAATGGGAAAAAAGTGCCCGAGTCGAAAATGGGCCGGTACCACAAATGCTTTGGTGAGTCAGGAAGCATCAAAATGACTAATCTTAGGCAACGTCATCTATGATATAGGATGCCCTGGAGAAAAATCATTTCTTTTTGTCAAGGTGCATCAGAAATCATCTGAGTGAATCACATGCGGTGTTATCTGTGCTATCGGGTTAGGTAGCTGATTGGCTCGTCTGAGGGCAGCAGAATGACAAATGACTTTTAATGGTCAACACAGAGGATTAGCTTTGTCTATTGAGCCTCAGTCTGGTCAGGTGGCTGTGGCAGCGGGAGTAATTGGCAAACGCGAAGCTTGCCATAAGGAAAGCAGTGAGACTCAAGTTGGTGAACGGCCTGCCAATCTGGGATAACTGACAGGCGAGATGACACTGTGACCGAGAAGTAAATAGGACAAAGGAACTGACTGCCATATTCCATACACCATCCTTTTGCTGTCATTTATGGTGCGTTGGGGGTAGGGGAGTAGCGGGCTTTTGATCCCAATGTCAGCTGGTTGGTTTCCAGCACCCATAATCCATTAACTCACTTGCCTTAAAATGTATGGACATAGTAGATTTTAAAACTGTACATCTAATGTTTAGAGCCCAAAATAAAACACTACCTGACTGTAACCAACGGTTGTTTACACTGAGGGAGAGCAGGTATGAAATTAGGGGAATTTGTATGTTTGAAAAAAAAGAGGGTAAGGACAAATGTGAAATATAAGTGTGTATAAATGTGTAAAAATTAAGTTAAGTTGTGTAGTACGTCTGTCTGTCTATCTAAGTATATCTATCTATCTATCTATCTATCTATCTATCTATCTATCTATCTATCTATCTATCTAGTATGCCACTCTATAACCACCCCCTTTCTTTGAAACAAGCCAAACTCTTTTAGTCTTTACTTTGAACAGACCTGGTATGATCAAAGCAGGACTTTCTGCAGACACAATGTCAGGACTCCCCCTGTTATCTTTCCCTGATGGGAGGGAACTGTTTTCTTGGGAGAATAATGAGGGAGATCCATTGAGAGATTGATCATTATGTTCATTTAAACCAGCTACTAGCCACCCGGCACCCCGTGCAGTAAATGGAGATGTAATTTGGTGTGATCGGAGGATAACACTTGGTTGGGTTCCATTATGGATGAAAAGAGGCAGAAAAACAGACTTGAGAGTTACTGAGACCAGTCCTCTAAGAAGATTTGTCAGAGTCATGCACTGTGAGCTGAGATTTGTCTGCTGTCAACAGTTTTTACTCATTAGACAGGACTAGCGCCTGAGTCCAAACACTCTTAGATGAATACACCATCACTTTGAGAATGTCATCTCAGATTTGAGACTGAGCAAAGCCTGTAAAGAGAAGACAGAATAACTGAAGAGATGTTGCTCTGAAGCACCACATGCCAGACACAAAGCAAGTCAGAGCAAGTCATTTTTCCCTGCTAAAGGAATATTGATATTTTTGGCCACCTAAATAATTTTCCTTCTGAATTCAACATGAAAACATGTTCCTTTTCATGCTAACATCTACGAGCAGAGGATGTTGGAGTTGGTAGTCTGCTGGTTGATATTGAGTTTATCTGAAGACAAGAAGGATGCAGTGGATAGCAAGGTGGTAGATGACTTTGAAGATCCATATGGTTTATCAATTTTCAACTAATTCTGGTTGTACTGGCCAAAGCACAAATCCTGGCTGAAGGAAATTCCATTTGGTCATTTTCAACATGAGCCCTTTAACTGTGGCCTTTTTTCACTGAAAATCAAGAAATGATTTACTTATGAAGAGATTTTCTGCATAGCCTTTCCAAATAAATCTAGCATCCAAACTAAAACATCTTGCATTATGATATCAGGATTGTACCCGAGTATAGTTTAAGACATAGGCTAAACAAACTTTGTTTTGGGGCTCTTACATGAAAACATTCCTCCTATTTATTAATGAAGCATCTATAACATGTCTGGCTTATTTTCTTTGGTAGAAAAAATGTGCAAAATAAGCACTTGGGTGTTAAATATAAACTTCAGTGAAAGTCAAACAGGGGTTAAAGGCGGAAAGGTCCGAGTCAGCATTCAGTTGACAATAAGGAGGTGGGCAGTGATCGGCACACACTAGCAGACACATTGAGAGAGCTGTCACCTCTTCGTCACCCCCTCCTTTAAGCAAAGCACACCACCTCTCGTTGACCCCTCCGGCCAGAGTTCAGGCTGCTCAGCTGCAGGAGCTCCAGCCAGCAACAACTCCACTCAACTCCCACTCATCCAGCTACCCCGGGGACACCAGCAGTGTTGAAGTCCAACAACCAAACTTGGCTACACTTTAACAAATCAGAGACTATGATACCATGCACGAGAAACAAAATACTAAAACCAAAACGGACTGTGCCTCCCAACAAACAAGCCAAAGTACACAAAAAAAAAACCTAACAAAACCACCCTAAAAACTCTTCTCAGAGTCTTAATTTGTCATTGCGATTTTAGCACCCCTGAGAGAAAATGCTTCAGCATCAGGCTGGAAGAGGCTTGGTCACGGTACCTGGCAGACTTCGTAGAGTAGTTTGTATTGCTCCTCGGGCTTCTGCAGAGTACAGAGGCTGCATCCCATGGTGGAGGAGATAAAACCATCCAGGTTTCCCCTCCAGCCACACAGGCAGGAAGAGAGAAGCAGATATCTTCTTCTTCTTCTTCTTCTTTTGCTTCTCTCTCTGAGCTGACTCACATGGAGCTTGCTTCCCTTTGGCTGGTCTTCTTTCTCTGCCGTCTGTCTCCCACTAGCCAAGGAAATGGCTTTGGCTGACAGGATTTACTTCCCAGCTTGTGCCTGTGTCTGAATGGCAACACACACACACACAAACTCTCTGCTCTCAGTGTGTCTCTTCCCAACTCTCACACACTCCCCTTCATCTCACACACTCCCTCCCTCTCCGACGCTCTCCTGCTTTCTGCTGAACCTTCGGAGGCCCGGCTATATACACCCCCTCATGTTTATTAAGGAGCAGCCATTGGATATTCATGAAGGGGCTAACTCATGAATGGGGTTTACAGGAGGAGGAGGAGGAGGAGGAGGAGGAGGGCTGAGATTATGCCAGATGAAGTCTTCTTAATTAATAAGCATCATTACATCTATTGTGCAGAGACAGAGTGACAGCGAGGCTTTTCACAGTCATGACAAAACAAATATGTCTCTCAAGGGGCCAGGGAAGCTTGTCATTTGTAACGGTTCCAGACATTTCATTTGAATCGCAGAGCGGTGTGACAATGTGTCCAGCCCCAAATGCATTAGTGCTACATGAAGGCATTCATCTCTGACAGCGGATTAAGCACTCAAGTATTTGTGTTCGTGATGTATGGGTCCAAAGCTATGCTCTGCAGCTTCCTCACAAAACGGACCCTTTTTCATGCCCCCGTTAAATCAGCACTTTGTTATTGCCACA
>OOFE01013270.1:11667-27177 GCA_900323365.1 Monocentris japonica
TCCAAGCACTTATGCCAAGAGCCAGGCAAAACAAATAAACAGGCTAAATGTTTATACTGGCCTTCTCTAGCACAGAGGACACACTTCACCCGATGGAGCACCTGATGTGTAGTGACACACTTTATTCTTTGGGTCATCCATGATGTCCACTGTCCCAGTCAGCAGGAGCCCTTTCCAGTGCCTGAGCTGACAAAGGATGTGGAGCTAAATATCAATTAGGGCCAGCAAGAAGGGCGCAGTGTTGCTTATTACGACCCAATGGCCTTGGGGTCCTCTCAAAAACAGTATCGCCTCTGTATCCCCTCCTTCGCATTTAGTGACACCATGTCTCCATCCAGTGTGATGTCAATTGGTAGTCAGTGGTCATGCATGGATGTTGGCTTGGGAGATGGCACACTTCCAAAGGTCTACAGACGGACGATGTGATGACAATGCCTGTGCAGTGTGAGTGCATTTCATTTCTTTGTTTTACCCACTCTCCAGCCAACCAGTTGTGAAGGTATCACTAAGGGAAAACCTCCGCTCTGTTTCACTTATTCAGAGGAAAAAACACTCGAATCGGCCGATGGTGCTAAACCACATACCTGGATGGATTTCATGGCAGGGGGATGGTCCTCTGGGGGAGCCCTGACTGGAGCTGATAGTGATGTTTCCTGCAGCCACATGTCTCCACTGATCCCTATCGATCAGCACTTCCACAGCTCCAGTGCCTCTCCAAGATTAGCCACATTATTAGCAAGGCTCCAACAGCTATGTTTCCATCCAAATGCCAAACGAATTTTGTGCAAAATTTTTGAAATGTCACAGAAAATGAAATGCGAATAAGGTGCGTCTCCATCAGCTGGGTTGAAGCGAAAAAATAGGCTCCCTGAATGTAGAACAGGACCACATCCACAAGAGCATGGAAACGCTCTTTGACGGTGATTAGTAGTGGGCAAGTTGTTGTTTCGTGTAGACTAATGTTGGCCATATTTCATACTGTCCGAAGATGAAAGAATGAAATGCACCAACTCCTAATGCACAGATTAATAGCCATACAACCACGATGAACGCCTCACACATCGGAGTGGCAGTGCATTAGACACTTCTGGAAGGTTGTGGTGGACTGATGTTTTACACACAATCTTTGGCTGCGAATGACGCTATGTTACTATTCAACAGATGCATACATTGCTGTTTGTAGCATAGTTACTTTAATGAGAAAAAAAACTTTCCTCCCTCAACCAAGTGCAAAAACCTTTTGTTTTTTTCAGCTAATGAGATCTCTCTTTCCCTGTTAACCTTCTGCTTGTTGTTCTATATGCCCAAGCCTGTCCTTATCTCCAGCCTATTAAGCGATCTTCAGACGCTCTTCAGACAGATACTACATCTTTTTCCCACAATCTTAGTCACAGAGCATATTGGACAATTTGAAAAGAGAGATCCTAGAGAGCGATAAGATCCTTAAGGTAGAAGATGTGATAATGACAAAACGCTGCCTCAGGCAAACTGAGGATATCTGTGTGAACTTGACAGTCAGTCATAATTACTGTAGGCTTTTCTTGTCTGGGTGCTAGACTGAAAGTTTTATCCGTACCATGAAAACCAATGCTATGTTCACATTAGCAATACTGTTATGCCTGGGGCTGGGATCAGTGGAGAGTTTTAGCCTGCGCCCTTGGCCACCTAATTTTTCTTTCACACTGAGATTATTGCATTCGCAAAGTCAAAATGGAGGCAGCTCTCTGTTATGAATAACTGGAGTAAGAGTTATTGCAGTTGCTGCAGAAAAGAGCAGTCAAATATGGAGCAGGGAAGTCAACTGTGTGCCTATTTGACCAAAACGGCAGCCAATATGTCAGCTCACTGCCTGTCCGTCACTACAGTCATTGATTCATTGCCCTAGTGACAAAACATTTCTCCTCCATCCCTGTGGTGTGGATGCAGTTTGGTCTGTGGGCTCAGGAGAGAGGATCACCCACACACACACTAACACACTCTCATTCATTACTGGTCTAGACAGTGGCAGTGGTTCCTAGCTCAGCGGGAGAGGGGACCAAATGACAATAATGTCATGTGGTTTGTTATAGCAAACAACATCAGTTTTTTTTTTTTTTTTTTTTTTTGAAAATAGGAGACAGCAGGGCTAGAGGTTACCACATCCCCTTCCAATTAGCGACGTGGTCCTTGAAGTGTGGGGGCCCCGTGCATGTAATCTATGCTTGGCTGGATCATTCATATTCATCGAGGCTGCCTATTGTGCTGGTGTCCCATAGGGCCCAGTTTAGAGCAACAGTGGGATCAGGTGGCCATTGCTGAGGCACATACTGTACTTAGTGAGCTCTGCTGCTCATAACTGTAACATACTATATATACACACACACACACACACGTCATTTCCTCTCCCTCTCAATAATTTTAAGCCGCTTACATAACTCTAAAAATGGACACTTCTGTTTCACTTGAATTGAAACAAAACATACACGTTACTACAGTTTCCCTGTGACTAACTAATGCTCTGAAAGGTTGTCATGTATTTTCAGGCACATGCCTGACGCCCATCGATCTAAAACTAATTGAGGATTTACAGTAGGTGTTATAGAGTCAACAGAGTATATGAGTATAGTCTAGATTTAGTGGTCATAGTCTTATCACCGAGGGACCTTCATTACGATGGGTTAATGCAACTTGACCTCAACATTTCAGCTCGCCACTTGGCAAAATGCCAAGCTGTTTATCTCTCCATCGTGGGAAGTCTTCTATCCTGAGTGAGATTTCACTGATCAGAGCGGAGAAAGAAAAAATGGGAGGCTTAGCAGTGTGTTGAGACTGGGTCTGCAGAAGGTGATTAGGTGACAACATGTGAAGAAACTGGAGACTGATGGCTGATGGTGATAACACAGGGGGAAAAACATGACTTCCAGGTCTGCTCACACTCCTCTAATGCACTGTCCAGACGGCAAGGCGAGGGGACAAAGGAGAGAGGGAGGGAGGCGAGGTAAGGAATGGTAAGGTTACAGGGCAAACCAAATCAGTAACATATTGTATATCCATGAGGAGAATGCCCTGGTGTAGTTTGCGTGATGCATTCAGCGTCATTTTTTCCCCCGTAGAAGCTAAGGCTGGATTCATAGTTTACAGCAAAGTCAATTGTCAGATGACAAACGCTCTCTCTTCAACTGTTCAAACTTTGTGCAAAATAAATGTGCAATCACATATTGGACATATTTGCACTGAAGCTCAAGAATAGAATGACCTTTCCCCCCTGACACGACTGAATGGACAGGTTCGCATGAATCCTGAACAAAGTGCTTGCTCACGTGCAAACACAATACTAAAATGACACACTGAACTGCCTGAGCAGAAGGCTTTCTTTGGCATCAGACAAACCAGTTCTTTGTGAGGTCTGCCAGTGGGAAGGAGACGTGGTAAACCCATAGGCTTTTCCAGGCAGGTCCACGATACACAGGGATTAGCGCAGCCTCTGCTCAGTTGGCTTTGGTTTGAGCCCCGATATCAGCCCTCTAATCTATAGAGGATATGAGCGGAGAACGGAGCTGCAATGGAGACACCAGGTGAGAAACTCTTGAGGGAATGAGAGGGGAGAGGCAGCAAAGGGTGAGAGCTAACGTGAGACAAGTTAAAGGAAGGTTTGAAGAGACAAAAGAGAAAGAGAGCCCAAGGAGGAGGGGAGGCGGGCAGAAACTAAGTGTGTGGAGAAGTTTAATGAGTCTCCAGTTCCCCTTAACTGTACCACTGGGGCCTGAGTGCATGAGAATGAGTGTGAGTGTGAGTGTGTGTGTGTGCGCACCCACACATGGTACACTAGGCTGTGCATAATTCATCAGACAGCTGTCAGCTTTGTACTTGTGTTTACTCTGCAAGCCAGATCCTGAGCCAACAGGGACTCCAGCCAGGGGGAATGACAGCCACCGCAACAGTTTAATTGGAGGCTCTAACAACTAATAATGCCATCACTGTCACTGGATTGCAATGACTGAGTGTGAGGGGACATTTAACGAGACTGGTATGTTTGAATACTATGATGCAGCACCTAAGAGGGCATGACCAAAATGACTGGAGGGCACTGAGGTGAAGAGGAAACTCTAATGGATATATCAGAGTTTTTTTTAGTTAAGACAACATGTAAATATGGAACCTGCTGTTTTTTTTTCAAGTTCACTGCAGCAGTTTGCCATTATCAACAGCCTGACAAGAAAAAGCACATCGTTTTGCTCTCCGGGGAGTATAAAAAACAACTTGATTTGGGGGAAAAAAACCCACCAAACACCAAGGCTCTGTAATGGGAAAAGCAGCTGAGGCATTTGCTGTGGTACCTTAATAGAGGCACATTATACTAACATCACATTGTGCTCAATCATCATTTCCTCGTCGCTGAGCCACATGCTTTCTTCAGGGTGTGACCTCTGTCTGCATGTCACCCCGTGGGCAGTGGAAAATTCATATACATTTTGTTGGGTCCTTTATGTAAAACCAAACAACATTCACAAAGGAGCGTGCAGGACAGCTTATCTGGCTTCCTGATTGAGCCAGTACCGATGGAGGTGCTGTCAAATGGATTCAGGCAGGGGACAGCATGGATTTAAGTGTAAATAAATCAGGCCTGGTGCAGACAGACTAGCTTTTCCATGAATTCTCTTGTCTTGGTCCCATGCTGACAGCCCTGCAACCCACCATCACCTATCAGGGACTTCTGCATCCAGTTGTATTAAGCACCATAATAGGGCTAGTAAAATCACCACCTAACCTTTGCTACTATAAAAACCTAGGCGCTGAGCATGTGATGGCGAGGTATAATAAAATACTATTTACAGCTAATTATCCAAATGCCACAACATTCCTGCAGAAGGTAACTCATGGTGCTTGTCAACACAGTTATTAGGTGGGATATTATATTCTCGTGTACTGAGAATAGGATACAATGATGGCCCCACTATGAGGCTCCCCATAGGGCTCTGCCAGCTTTGGAGTTGACACAGGGTTCCTGTCACAAGCTAATTCCCTCATCACTCCTGGCTGCTCTGGCATGTTGGCAGCCAAGGGTACCGTCAAAGCCTCCATCTAGTGGGTGCAGAGTGAGAAAATGTGGGTTGGACACACTACTGACACAGTATGAAGAGCCAGGTCCTTGCAAAGTAAAATGGCTTTGCATTGAGACCATGCAGAGACAATCTCTAGATAACAAATCAGGAGATGCTTTTTGCTTTTGCCTTGATTTTGCAATAAAAGGCAATAAAACTAGTATTTGAAACGGTGTACAGCCTTTTGATATCCATTGTATGCTTTTCTACGTTTCTGTCAACCTGTCTGGCTCTAAAGGGTGAACTATGGCCATGGGTCCATGTTCAGCCCTCAATCTCATTACATTACAGTGCTCTTCCAAATGAAAAGCTCTGGGTTGGGGCTGAGGTCACTGAAAGGTAAGTGAATGACATGAAGGGTGACATCACTCAAATGTCTCAATACCAGGATGGATAGCTGGGCTAACTGCCCAGAGGCAGCTGTGATAAGTAAGTGCACTGTCCTGGTAGGGGAAATATTATTTCCCCAAACATTCCTGCTTTTAACACCACACAGGAATTAGATGGAATTGCTAGTGATGCTAACTGGATGTCTTGACCAGTCGGTAAATCTCTTTACTGCATGACCCCGGACCCATTAGTCAGGCTGAGGCATTGACCTCAGAGGCCTCATGGGCAGTAAGAACCAATTCACAGTGTCCCTGTTGTTTTCCCAGGGCCAGTGAGCAATTTCAAAGCAAGGCGTCCCCTCCACTTCAGATGTGTTAGGCCCCAGTGGTTGCCAGATGAGACATATTTTAAACATCACTATGAGTGACAGCTACCACTTTATGTGTGGATGAATACACTTCGACAGAGAGGCAGTACACAGGCAAGGCGTCAGACTTTTTTAGCCATTTCACAGTTGATTACCTACCCAAACAATTAAAGGCAAACACTTTTTTTTTTTTTTTTTTTTTTAAACACAGAATATTGTTTTACAGACTTGTTTGTGCTTGACAGAGAAAAAAGTACATCTGATGCTCAGGAAATTGACAGGAGGAAGAAAATTGATGATGAAATAATCAATTCATTAAGCATGTACAGTATGTGTTGCAAAACGAGCATCCATTAACAGCTAAAACTGTGGAGAGAGACAAACCCAGAGACACCAGGGAAACAGGATATTTAGTCAATATTGACACCATTTAATTCTTGTGCCATTGAACAAAGTCTATATTTTCCATCCCAAAGAAAAGGCGCCAAGGTGAATCCAAACATTGGGAGCCACCAAAGTTCATTTTATAGCTGGTAACCTTGTGGGCCAGACGACCCATTTCTTTCAGGAATGTGAAATAGAAAGTTTGTATCCTGAATGCAGTCATCCGCCTGGAAATTCACAGGATACCAATCCGAACTGATGATGGCACCGAATACTTGGCTTTTGGATTACACTTACTACAACAATGTCCTTAGCACCTCTCTGTCACTCTGTCTGTAGCACTTTGAAAGTTATTTCAAAGTCATTTCCACTACAATTTCTCCTTCCTGCTCCTTTCCTTCTCCCTGGTGGCTTCTATAGCCCCTGGGGATTTACACATTACATGTACCAAGATTGCAGAATTCAGATTGTAAAAATAAAGTGTCACCCATTACAGCTTTCTGCAATAAAACAGTAATCAAACTACAGTTACTTTTGAAAATGAAAACATGGTTGATGCTGGTGGCAAGTTGTGTTACATAATGCAGATCATGTGTTGCAGATAATGATGCTGTTTAATAGTTTAGAAGTTGCATTTAATTGTTCCTGTTAACTGAATATTCTATTGATTTTTGAGGCAAAGTAACTCAAAAGTAACTGAAAGCAGCCAGATTACATGATATCCATCCATCCATCCATCCATCCATCCATCTTCTAGCTGCTTATCCTGGTCAGGGGCCAACAGGACCAGAAGACCAGCCTGGACATCCTTTTCCCCAGCAACTTCTTCCAGCTCCTCCTGGGGAATCCCCAAGCACTCCCAGACCAGCTGGGAGATGTAGTCCCTCCAGCTGGCCGGTATACCTCCAAAGGGGGACACCTGGGGAGCATCCTTACCAGGTGCCGAACCACCTCAGCTAGAGCAGTGGCTTGATGCTGAGGTCCTCACCCTATCATGAAGAGTGAGCCCTGCCACCCTGCAGAGAAACCCCATCTCGGCCATTTGTATCGGTGATATCATTCTTTCAGTCACCACGCAGAGCTTGTGGCCATAGCTGAAGATCGTAATGAAGATTGACTGGTAAATCTCTCTTTGCTTTGTGGCTCAGCTCTCTCTTCACGACCACGGCCCGTTACAACACCCACATTACTGCAGCTGATGCACGTAACCGGTGGTCAGTCTCACAATCCCTTTTAACCTCACTTGTGAATGAGACCCCTAGATACCTGAACTCACCCCTCACCTGGGTAGGACGGGCCACCTTTTTCCTGGAGAGAACCATGTCCTCAGATTTGAAGATGCTGACCCTCATCCTGACCACATCACACTCAGCTGCAAACCTCTCCAGTCCACATGTGCACATCGGAGATCACAGTGAAATAATTACATTACTGAGTTTGAGTCTTCCAGGAGATGTTACTTATTACAGAAACAGTAGTGAGTAATCTGTAATGAATTACATTTTGACAATAAACCCTTTCAACCCTTCCCATGACACACATGCACTCAGGACAAGACAAACCAGGCTCGGCTAAAGTCAATCATCAACTCCGAGGAAGTCAAAGGTTGTTCACCATTTCCCCTCCCCACTACTGATCCAATGATTACCAAAAGGTTTGCCTTTACCAAAAGGTTGTACCAATTTTACAGTGTATATAAAAGCATTTAGTGTATCAATGAATGGCAACTGCTACAAGCGGTTAACAGGTTAATGCTGTTTATTTTCCAGATATACACCTATGACTATTAGCGCTTTTACCAAACAACTCAGTGTATCAATAAGTCCTTTTAGCATGTATGTCTTTCTAAATGACAGACATTAAGTGGAGACAAACTAGGCTGGTGGGATCAGGCAAAAAGAAAATATTCAAGTCAATACAAGCTGCTGGTTGAGGCCATTTCATTTCTGAGCCTGAGTGAGCTCTGTGCATTTCACATCATACAGGGAATTGGAAAATGACCTCAAAGTGCAGGTTTCTCTATTGATGCTTTGAGCATCATTAACCCAAATGTAATTTTTTGAGCACTGTTTCCAACAACACATCTTCAGAAGGAGAGCATTTGATTGAAAATAACAAGAACTGCAAATTTAGCCCCCTTCTCCCTGTTCCCCGACTCCCTTCCAAATGGAAGAGAGAAAAATAGAAGCATGCTTTTAAGGAACCCAAGCCTATAATTTCCATCCAATTCCACCTTCATTTGCACTGAAGTGCCCTGCGAATGCTGCCATTACTGAGCACAATGCTGCGACGGCGCTAAGAGGACCCGGTCCATTAAGAGCGAGGGAGAGAGTAAGGCAGGGTCTGAACCATCTTTTCTTTTGAGACATGACAAGAGGAGGTAGAGCGAGAGACAAAGAAAGAGCAAAGAACAGAGGGGGGACAGAGGGTGCATGGGTCCAGGAGACTTAGAAAGGACAAAGGGGGGAGACAGAGAGAGAGAGAGAGCTGTAGTTTAATGAGGAGACAATCATTTTGGAGGAGAGCAGGGGGATGGTT
Source organism: Monocentris japonica (assembly GCA_900323365.1). NCBI lineage: Eukaryota > Metazoa > Chordata > Actinopteri > Trachichthyiformes > Monocentridae > Monocentris > Monocentris japonica. The sequence goes on from OOFE01013270.1 coordinate 20,368, forward strand.
TGACCTTCGACCTCCCAGATCCCTTGGTGCGTATGACAGGCAGACAGTTCAGAGAGAGGATTAAGGTAATCAAGGGTAGTAATGACTTCAGGACACACATTCATGAGCCCAGGCGCTCCCCGAAAGCAACAATCATGTACCTTACCCCCTGTCTGAGTGTACTGTATGTGTGTGTCTTGTTGCACAACTTTATATACGCTGCAGACGTCATCCTTGCCTGCGGTGGTTTACCTCACCATGACAGAAGGGGCCCATTCCAGACAGATATAGACGTGTGAAATAGTGCCCCAGGATAACCTCGACCCCCCATTAATGGAATACCTACCCTTTGTCCCACTTTACTAGGACACGTGTTTTTATAGGTTTTCCTTGGTACAGACAGCATATCGACCAATCCAGTCTGACATGAATGAGTTATCGCACTCAAACAATTAGAGATATTACGAGACACAGAACATATATGACATACTAGCCCGGAGTGAAGCTACATAGATAAAAAGACTTTTCATAAGATCAAAGAGTTTCCTTCCCCTAAAGCATGTCTACAAAGCTTTACACTTTAACACTTTATAGGGTTTTGTGGGTAGATAACGCTCAGATTTGACTCAAAGTGACCGCTCTTACTCTTTACACTCACTAAAGGCAGCGAACAGAAGCATGAGAGCCTTTATGTGTCCCAAGCAAAGTCTTGACACAGCCTTTAGTCAGAGAGCGCCTCAAAAGGCTATGCTCTGCCTGCAGCAGCCTAGTGGACCATGACTTCACTTCAGAGGCCGGCACAATCCCATCAATCACTAAAATCCTGGCTCCAGACTTAACACCTACAAAGAGCGCACTTGAGTCCTCCGCTAAGATGAGGATGCCATGTGCCTCTATCAACTTTCACAGGCTCCATTTGACTGGCGCTTCTAAAAGATGGAGTCATGTTCACTGGTGTGTGCATCCCTGCAGTCGCCGCTGCTCATTTTTCTTTTTTAAATCACATGTTTTCAATTACTCTGGGAGCGCACAGAACCAAATTGTGCTGTAATTCAATAAGGACACAAAGAGGTAGGTCGAGCGGGTGGGACCGCCTCGCATTGTCCTGGGACAAGTGAGTGACAGGGGTGAGTCTGAGCCTCTCTCCGGGACCCTGGGGCACAGAGTGGTTACATTGTACCTGTCAGTCAAGCCGTGACACGGAGAGCCCGCTGAGGACTGGCAGGACGCCTCTACAGCGGGGCGAGGTGAGAGGTCCCTGACCGTAGGCTAGTCCCCAACAGCAGGTGACTCCAACAGTGTGCCTTGAAAGATCAAACAATAAGAAGAGCTGAGCAGCTGGCTGCCTGGGACACAACAGGAGAGAGATTGGCAATAGACATGGACCATGGAGGCTCAAGGGCCATCAGTGGTGCTATGCAGGCTGCACTAAGAGCAGCTAAACTTTCATCATCTGCCGTCAGTTTTTCTCCCAGTCACAATTGTTTTAGTAATCTGTAGCACTTCACCCCAGAAATTTACAGGTTGTTTTGGGGACTTGGTACACAAACAAAATGAGACAATGCTCTGACTGGCTGGCTGTACTGGGGGTGCACCGCCCTTCTATAGCCCTGATTAGTTGATTTGACTTTAGTCCAGCGTCTTCGTAGACACAAGCAAAATTGAAATGGCTGGATAGGAACTATGGTGAAATGGCAATTAAGACACAATTCAGTTTTTCACTAGTACTTCTATACATTTCAACATGCCAAATACTGGTAAAATGCCACTAGGATAGGCCTTCATACTATCATAACTGTTTTTTCTTTCATATTTGTATTATGATTACATAAATGCAGAACTAATTCCCTTATTTTACACACCACTGAATGTGAATGAACAATTCATTTTTAAAACGTAATACTGTAATTTAATACTGGATTGCTGAAACATCTATGTGCAGGAACCAGGCACGTTGCTGCAGAAGAGACTAAGCTTTCCCTTCTGCTGAGGTTCAGACTCCACGCTCTTTCAGCCCCATCCATCTCTCTCGAAGCTTCTCACTACATAGTACTCAAAGTACTTTCCTCTCAGACTACTTCCTTATCTCCCGCTCTCAGCTAGCACACCGTCATTCAGACTGCTTCCGAGCCAGTAGGCATCCCTCGTGAATTTTTGCCGCTGATTGTTGGAGGTGAGGAGGTATTATGTGCCAGTCACAGCTGGTTGTGCTGCCAGTAGCAGTGATAATAATAGTGATAACACTAATGAAACCAAGGGGTGACAGTGAATGGAAAAGCACCTAGGCTAGACGGTGACGGACAATGAACACCCGGTGATTTACTGCAAGACAATAAGACTCTATGGCGATGTCGGTAACCAATCCAACGATGACTGGTTTAGGTGTTCATGCCTCACATTGTGATTGCTGTTGATCTGCTTACTATGCAATGGCAACCGAATGCTCAGTAGAAACCACATCAGTCAGATAGCACAGTTAAAGTTATACAGTCAAAGTTATTTGGCGTGTGGCTGATATACATAACCTCAAAGTTTACTTTTGAATTAACAGAGCACTCAAACGTACAATCTTTAGATCATGGCATTTGAGAGTGAAAATTAGAAAAATTAAAACTTGGGTTTGACTGATGTGGGTTTCTGAAGGCTGATACTCATCATTTTGGATTGACAGCTGAGATTTTCTGCCGATATTCAATATCTTTGAATGCCAAAAAATGCCAAAAAATACAAGGTTTCAGTGCTTCCCACAGAACTTTATTCTTGGCAGAGTGGAAAGGCCTCTCAAACAACATTTAGACCAACATGGGACAAAGGTTTACCCCACCGATCAATGGTAGGGGAAACTCTGGGAAACATTACCACCTTTAAATGAACAAATTCATTTATAAGCAACATTATCTCAAAGATGATTGAAGAATCATATCAATAGATGTGCAAAGAAAATAAAATTTCACTGCATGTTTTACACACTGTTATGTAGCTGTGGTAAGGGAGGAACCTGCATCATATCGCCAGTCGACAACATTGTCCGGCCAATATCTGATCTATGTCTAATAAAAGGCCAATATCAGTGTATCAGCATGTCTAACCCGACTTAAAACGTGCTTGTATAATCTTGTTCTGAAGGCTTCTTGAGCCCTGAGGGGGAAAAAGGTTTTTTTTTTTGGATTTGCTAGCCATCATCCACCAACACCCCCCACCTGTCATCCCCCCCCTCCCATCCCGGGGGTCCAGGGTCCCAGTGGGGTGTCGTTAGCTGTCCCAGGGTAATAATTCCCCCAACCCTAATTGAGAGCCACAGGTTAACATGGCCTCTCATTACCCCCTCTGCTTTGATGCTGTTGTCTCTCTCATGCCTAACCAGACACCAGCTCCTAATGGGAGAAACAGGTGCACAGTGAAAACCATTACTGAACCTCACCATGGCTCAAAGACAGACAGTAATAAAGCCTTCCTTACTAGAAAAGAAAGGAGTTTAGTCAAAATATTATGAGACTATAATGGAGTATAATAGAAAAACGTAACTGTCCACTTCTGCAGTAATTTACCTTCAGTTTCACTGCATGTGGTTAATTCTCCTTTGGTTTCACAGTGGCTCTTACAGAGAGAGGAAGGCAGACTGGATAATACAGACTGGAAATGGCTACTCTGTATTTTCTATTGGATGCAGCTGTAATGACCTTGGTCTGCAGTGAAACATTTTCCTCTCAGACAAGCTTTATACACCGATCAGCCATAACATTAAAACCATTCGGCGGTGGACAGGGGTCAGCATGGGCACTCTGACCGGTCTGCGGCTACGCAGCCCCATACACAGCAAGCTGCGATGCACTGTGTGTTCTGACACCTTTCTATCATAGCCAGCAGTAACTTTTTCAGCAATTTGTGCTACAGTGGCTCTTCTGTGGGATCGGACCAGACGGGCTAGCCTTCGCTCCCCAAGCGCATCAATGAGCCTTGGGCGCCCATGACCCTGTCGCCGGTTCACCGGTTGTCCTTCCTTGGACCACTTTTGGTAGGTACTAACCACTGCATACCAGGAACACCCCACAAGACCTCCCGTTTTGGAGATGCTCTGACCCAGTCGTCTAGCCATCACAATTTGGCCCTTGTCAAAGTCGGTCAGATCCTTACGCTTGCCCATTTTTCCTGCTTCCAACACATCAACTTCAAGAACTGACTGTTCACTTGCTTCCCAATATATCCCACCCCTTGACAGGTGCCATTGTAACAAAATAATCAATGTTACTCACTTCACCTGTCAGTGGTTTTAATGTTGTGGCTGATCGGTGTATATACACAGGCAACATCTGAGACGGAAACAATGAAGCTAATGCACTCTCCAGGCAGGACCCCAGTCGCCAAGGAAACGCAACCTGTTTCTGATAGTCACTATGGCAACCCACATCCCAAAAGTATGCAGGGCTCTTGTGCAAAAAGGGTCCATTGAAGATTTTCCTCTTATGGCTATTTGCTTTCATATGTAGACATGAAAGAGTATATTTATGGATTTTTTTGCTGAAATAACACCAAGTGATGTTCAGATCGCCACGTATTCCCAGGATGAGAACATCTTAATCCAATGTCATTCATGTCTTTTCTCCCATATGGGAGGTAAAAAAATGCTCATTGCCCAACCCTGATCCTGTCCAGGCTTGTGTACATCAGCATGCTTGACCTCAGCTCCAGTACTGGTGCTTGTTCAACCAGATCAACCCCTCACATAGTCATGTTATGCAACCCGAGCCGGGCCAGGAATGCGATTTACTCCATCCAGTTGGCTCTAATGCTGCTCTTGATGTGTAATGACTATGAGGATTCAGGTGAACTGGAGCTTTTGTTCTCTCTCGATGCGCTCGCTCTGGTAATGAGATTATTGGTTCAGATGGGAGATGGGGGTTGGAGGATGGCAGGGTTGCAGGGCCGGGGGTCGGTTGTGGGAGGGTGAGGCAGGTTTACATGCCTGGGTTGACTCCAGCGAGAAGAGGGTTGCCACCTTGGGGGGCTGATCAGCAAGCAACAGGGCAGAGATTAACTCCCGATTACGTCACAAATCTGCTCCAAGCCGCTGCCCCATGCCAATACATTCAGCACGGAGATTTGGACTGTGGAAATACACCCTCGGTGACACGGCACACCGCACACACCACATTCCTCCACCGATGGGGAAACAACAAACAGAACAGAAACATACACAACACAATAACCGAAACCCTTGCAGAGAGAGAGAGGCCACCTGGAGTTCAGCCGCCTTCCCTGCTTTCCAGACTAAACAACCCTCCGAGAGCGACGTTGTCCCGGGTTCACTTAATCTACTCTCATTCAACAGAGAAGTCATGTAATCTGAGAGGGATAGAGGGAGACGGCCTCCTCAGGGCTGTGTCCGCAAGGTCAGACCATTCACAGAGAGCAAGAGAGAGAGGGGAGATAAAATAGGATTAATACTCGGCCTAATCATAGGCTCTGAGGAAGGCTCACAGCCGAAACGTTGGGCCTGTCTGTGGTCCCAATAAATTCTACCTCCAAGTACAGATTTAAGAGAGCTCCTGTTTTCTTTTGCCATGGATAGTTAGTTTTGAATTGTCCTGGCTAAGAATCCTTCTACATCCTAAGTGCAGAGTCGAGAATCTGGCCGTCCTCATCTTTCAAGCTTGGCAGGAGTGCACTGGGTTCATCACAGTATTGATTACCTCTGAGGGTCAGCGAGCGCGCCACCTTCTCGCGACGTTGTGGATTTGAATCCGTCTCCTTTGTCACGGCGTCCCTAGACTCTCTTTGTCTAGTCTTTCTTTTCCATTCTTCTTCATACGTCATCTTAAAAACAGATGTTTAATATGGGCTTAGAGCATGTCATACGGCTGACCAACTGGATTCTCTAAGGAGGAGATGAACTCCTTCTGTCAATGTGTTCCACATACACATTTAGTTCCATAGTGACTGAAAACGCAATGTGTATATTGACCTGTGATGTAGCTGGAATACTGTACTGCAATTGTTGTTTCGGCTGGAATCCATAGCAGTCTACCCATATCGCAATCAATATAGTGCGAGCTATCTAACAGACCAGTCGGCACCTGTGTGCGCCAACAAAGTCGGCCCTCCTTTTGTTGAATCCCTGATGAGCAGCAAACCATCTTTTATCCTCACATACTATGCCACTACTACCAAGGCTGAAGAGTTTCCAGAGCAAGGGGGATTGTTTTTTTTTGTGTGTTTTTTTTTAATCATCACAGCGCTAACGAGACAGTGTTTTGTAGAGGGGTGTGGGATCAAATGAGGCAAGGGAGAGTGATTTTCTATTAAGGAGAGCTCTGACTCAGGTTCTGAAGAGTCATATCGCCATCTACTGGTAATATCTGTCTGAGAGTAAACAAAAGGCTGCTGATCAGCAAAGGAGTGCTCAAAATCTTCAAAGCTTCCAGTCTTGCTTTCATGTTGCCTCAATGCGAAACAGAGGAACTTGAAATGATCTTCCCAGATGTTGGGTAAGAAAGAGAGAGATGAAAAAAAAAGAGAGGGCGTGGTAGTAAAAGTCAGCGAAGGAGAAATAGGTAAACGAGTAGACAGACGGATAAGATAGACAGACATTAAGTGACAGTGGCAGGGAGTGTGTGGTTTCGGGTGGGGTGGTCCAGCCCTGTTAGGAGTTTGTAGCAAACTGAGAATTTGTGGAAACAGCCTCGACAAGTGGCCTAATCCCAGAGCACTGTCCTGCGGGGGAGGAGGGGCCACACTGGTATTTACCCGCTAGATTCTACAGCAGTCCATCAAGCTGAATGGGGGCCTCACACACTCCCCTCCTCCTCCTCCTCCTCCTCCTCCTCTTACTGC
>OOFE01013271.1:0-14641 GCA_900323365.1 Monocentris japonica
TAACGTATGGGCTCTGGGAGATTACACAACTATCAAAATTTAGAGTAATATTCTCAAACAAATGTCTATTTCTATCGAGTAGATACTTAACCTAAACCAAGAAAGTGCTGATCCCCGGATATGTGTCAAAGGCTGCACTCAAGTCAAGCAGCAATAGTACTGAGGTTGAGTTGGAATCAATAGCTAACAGGAGATCATTGACCACTCTTGTGAGTGCAGTTTCGGTGGAGTGGAAAGATCTAATAGGTTGTTTTTTGACACCGTTCATTCAAGTATTTTGGAGAGGAACGGCAGATTTGAGATTGGTCTATAGTTCTGAAGTACTTCGCAATCAAGGTTTGGTTTTTTCAATAATGGCTTGATCACGGCCGTTTTAAAGGTAGAGGGCACAGTGCCAGTGGAGAGTGACCGATTGATCATATAGAGAATGGAAGGTCCTAGGATAGGGAAAGGTTTGGGAGATTCGTAGCTGTAGGCCGAAGAATCAGGACTTCGAAGGATGTCTCTGACCTCATTAACAAGGTGTTTTCGGCCAGAGAACTGCTACTCACTGGATGGTTTTGTTTCTCCACCATTCTCTGTAAACTCTAGAGAGTAGTAGTGAAAATCCCAGGAGGTCAGCTGTTTCTGAGATGCTGGAACCACCACGTCTGGCACCAACAAACACACCACGGTCAAAGTCTCTTAGATCAACATCTTGCCCATTCTAATGTTTAGCCCAACAATAAACTAAACCACTTCACCATGTCTGTAAGCTTTATATATTGAGTTGCAGCCACATGATTCGCTGTTTGGAGGAGCAGGCTATTTGGGTTAACGAAGTGGCCAGTGAGTGTATATGTAATTTCAGGGTTTTATGTCCGATTTTCCTCCTAAATGGCTAAAGTACATACAATGGTGCATGCAGGTTAAAAGTGTTTCTTTTTTGGAGCTGCATTAAAATTTAAACAACAATGTAATTTGTCACACTTGATCTATATCCATGACAATAGTTCCAATTGGCTGATTAATATGGTATATTACCAGGGGATGGTGCATGTTCTTTATATGGGATCTCTTCATTAAGATTAGAGGTTTAGGTAAGGATTATATAAGGTTATTTCTCTATAAGATATGAAACAATGACCACTCCCTGTAGGTTTCACAAACTTTCAAGCATGAATGTATACCTCCACAGACATAGGATATAATGAAATGCAGAGTGATTTGAGACAACGTTTCCAGTGGGGTTATTAATTGTGTGCACTTAAAGCGGTCCTGAGTAAAATTCTGCGAATGTTTTGTTCCTGACCTTGTTAAAATAGCTCGCCCTCCCGATCGGTCCAATCTCATCGGTGTAGTTGAGGAAGCCGACGCTGGCCTCAGTCAAACCATAACCCTCCCTAATAGTGATACTCCCAAAGCGTTTGGCAAACTCCTTCCACACATCTGACCTGAGACCACTTCCTGCCGCCAGCCAAACACTGTGAGCTCTCTCCTCGGGAACCTGGAACGAGTTACAATACTTAAGATGAACATGCAATGATAAAAGCAGCATCATTCTCAATGTAAAGCAGTGCAGAATTCATTTAAGGGGAGAAAAATGCTTGGAGTCGATATCATTCTGTCAGGTTTAAAGTAAGAGGGAAGAGGAATAGAGCTGAAATGTTTGGGTTCCGGAAGTAAATTTACCATTTAATTTTTCCATAGAGAATTATATTACTAGCCATAATGTGTTAACAGTGTAAGGTAAACCTACCATGAGCCATCAGAGTGTGAAACCACTCCATCAAACTGATTTCAATTTCCTGTTCCCTGTGAAATACTACAATACCCACAAGCTTTAGCAAATTCCCTCATCAGAAAGGTCACTGTTACCATAGAAACATTAAAGTAAACTAATGTAGCGTGTGGTTAGTAGTCAGACCAGAGAGAATTAAGTCAGCTAGTAACCTGTATCAGTGACTGGCACTGCTTCACCATGGTTTTACTGTCAGATGTGATGTCGTTTTAGGGATGAGGAGAAGAAAATGATTACAAATCGCTATTATTTCGTTGAGTATGAAAATGGGAAAGGGAATCGAGGCAATCACTAACAGTGCTGTATTTCCTATTAAACGCTATGTACATGGTCTTGTACCCTTGCCATTTTTTTATTTTTCATATATACACACATACAGTCATGATTGAAAGTTTGTGAACCCCTGACTGAAATAAAGGATCTTAACCAATTTCATATGTTTTTAGAGGAAATTGTGCATCTACTAAAATGAAAATAGTGCACGTGCAAAAATAAATTAACCTCCTCTCGCATTAGTTAAATCAAGCAGGTAAATAGAATCAGGTGGGTGAATACAGGTAGATTACAGCCTACACAGTATTCATCTGCAAGGGAAATATGTGTGTGCTACAAAGAGTGAGAAACATGCTTAAATTGTTGCCAAGCAACAGGCATCAACATCAGCATCACTTTCTATCACCATCTATTTCTAATAGCCCGAGGTAAATTAAACGAGTAAATAGTTCAGTGGTTCCCAACTCTGGTCTGCTTTCATTCTAGTTATCTAATAGGAACAGATTTAGACCTGGGATGCCAGGTAAACGCAATTAACTACCTGATAGGACAGAAAACCAGCAGTATTCTGGGTTGGGACTGACTGAAAAAGGCCCAGGTAGATTTCAGCTTTTCTAAAGATCTACAGTAGCATTTGATTGAATTATAGCACCACAATCTGGACAATCAGGGTCATAAAGCACAAGTTTTAGTCAAAGCCCATAAGCCCTCGGAGCTTGAACAACCTAATAAATTCATAACAAAACAGTAGTAGTTCAGCCCTATGGAGCTGAACCCCTAATAGTGCTATTAAGCCAGCACAACAGCAAAATAAACCAGGACAATAAGAGCAGTGGTTCAGCCCTAATGACAAGTTTCTGATTTTAATCTAGGAGTAACCAAGATTAGACTTTGAGGAACAGATACTCATCGGTGGCTTAATGTTTGATGGACAGACACTTGGACCATTAGGCTACTGCACCGGTGCTGCAAAGCAGCGTGGGAACAAAAGAAAAGTTTTGTGAAAGTGCAACCTAAGACAAATCTGGCCTTGGAAAAAAAAAAAAAAAAAAGTGATGTTTTGATTTTTAAAGTGTGTTTGAAATCAATTCCTGATATGAAATTATGACAACTCCCTGTAGGGTTCACAAACTTTCAAGCATGACTAACAGCAAGATTGCATGGTCTCCCCTTGTTTCGCTGGGTTTCCTCCAGGTACCCCAGTTTCCTCCAACAGTCCAAAATCATGCAAGTCAGGTGCATTGGAGACCCTAAATTGCCCAAAGGTGTGAATGTGAGTGCATTAGTCCGTCTATGTGTTCGCCCTGTCATGGACTATGACCTGTGTTTCCCTGCCTTCTAACCAATGCATGCTGGGATAGGCTCCAGCCACCTGTGACCCCGAATAGGAGTAAGCAGGTAAGAATGAAAGAATGAATAAAAATGGCAAGGGTATAAGACTGTTTTTGTTATGAGCTCATGATTCTGATTGGTTCAGTTCAAATCATAAAACTAAATCAAGATTTTCTGAAATTTCTATGGAGAAAATGAATGGAAAATTTACTTCTGGCACATTTCCGCTCCATGAGAAAAGGTGGTAGACGACATGGGACCAAGGTAGAACAGTGAAAGAAATAACAGCATTTCTACCCAGACCAATGGGAGTTGTACTGTATACGACTGCCATGTTGGGGAAAAGGGGTATAGTCACCACAAAATTAAAAAAAAAAAAAAAAATCTAGGACAGGGGGCAGAAACTGACTTCTTGTCTTAAATACCATTTTTAAAGCGCCAATCTTACCGTGGGCTGGTTGACCAAGTATCGACAGAGCTCTCCTATGTATTGGAACACAGTGACATTGTATTTCACACAGTCCTTCCAAAATTGTCTAGCAGAAAACTTCCTTTTTAACACACAAGTTGCACCTGCGATCCAAAGGGGGCGGCCAAAAAAAGGAAAAGAAAAAAGGTAAAGAATGTTTTAGACCAGCTTCAGACAACACACTGCAATAATGCAATATACCTGTTTTATTTTCAACATTCTACTATATTAGAGAAAGTTGATACCTTTATAATTATGTAACTCAGTGTTAATACAAATTTGTCATCGCTAAACTATTTCAATAGGGCCTCCGGTCTATTATTTTTTAAGTAGAGAGAGTGACGGCAAAAAGGATATCCACAGTCACTCTGGTTTCCTGCAGCCCCTCCCCAGGACCTCATAATGTACAGAAAATGAATGGGTGCTCTTCCGGGAATTGTGTGATGCCTGTCAGGGTCTTACGGAGCCACGTCGTTTCTCTAAAGCTGCAGTTACTCTGTGGGAAAACCCAGCAAGCTGAAGCTGTTCAGTCTAAAAAAGGTACCCAAAAATACATTTGTTTTTGAGATGAGACTTTGCGATGGGCTGTAGGCAACCCGGCCACCGATAGCAAGTGGCTCTGTACGTTTATTTTGGGACCACTGCCCTGCAATGTGACTGTATGTGGGCTGTGTATGTGGGCACCATTGGTTCTAGTCGGAAACACTATGTTCAGAGGTAATCTAAATATGTAGTATCTAACCTTGCCCACAACAACAATATAAATACTGCTAGTTAAGGTAAAACATGATAAACATGATGTATATATTAAGCACAATCATTTTAAAGTGGCTCAAAGATATTTTAAAAAGTGGAACAGTAGGGCCAATTTCTTAGGTTAGTCCAGGGGCCAGTTGCATAGAGATAGACTCAATTTAAAATGCTGTCGACAGTCAAATGTACCTTTTGCACCAGCATTACTGGTAGCTAACCTGAGACAGGCTTACATATATATATGCTTTGAATTTGGGGTAAAATTTGAATGGAAATGGCTGCCTTTACAGATCGCATTTTGAGCGAGTACAAATAACAAAATAAAACCGGATTTATTTTGTTTTTTGTAAAATTTAGATTCATATGGAGAAAATATTGACAAATTGATTGATTGACAATTTGGCTAACGTCACTGTAGATCAATTGCATATCAATGCAATAGCGTAGTGTCGAGACAATAAAATTCGAATGCTGTCCCCAACAAATAGATTTGAGAAATACGGAGACGTCCTTCAATCGGACGGGCCCAGGTTCATGACCTCTATAACAGCAAGCATCTACCCTGCTGAAGTGCCCTCGAGTAAGACACTGAATCCCTACCAGCTCTAAATAGTGCTGCTTCTGGGCTCTATAGAGTATCACCAAACTTCAAAAACAACTTTGTCTGTCTAGCTGCTGTATAACCATTCAGCCTGGTGGGAGGTTCTGACTTTTCTGGCTCAAAATAAGTCTTAATTTTTTCTGGAGCTGACAGTCTAACATTATAAACCAGGAAATTATATAGTACAGGCTTAGATGAGTCTTGAAGTTTATGCAACTGGCTCCGTTTCCTTTTAGAGGGGACTCTGAGCACCGACAACAAGTGCAGCTCAAACGCTAAAGCTCAAGCTATATATCCACTGGAGTATGTGTGTTCATTACCGAGCTGTATGCATCCTCCGATCCCCAACAAGGAGGCCGACATGTGGTAAAGAGGAAGAGTGATGTAGATGTTGTCGTCAGAGCTGGCTCCGCAAAACTGAAGGAAGGCCATGCTCATGATGGCTTTCAGATGACCGATGCGGGCAGCCTTAGAAAGACCTAGAAAAGAAGAGCATTGGTCACTCCAGCTATATGGGAAATTCTGACATTTTTTACACGCATCCATATAAATGTATATTGGACACAGAAAACCAAACCTTCGTAATGTTCAGGTTCATGCGTGGCCCGTTCAGCTGGCCAGGAAGCGCTACATCTCTCAAACTCAGTTTCACCAAACAATAATGTCTCTACAGGAAGTTTGTGGTTCACCGACTACTTGGAAGCGGCGTGTACTGATTGAAAGCGTGTGGGCTGGGTATTACCGACTTCACAGAGCGAAAGAAAAGGAGGATCGCCGGGCATTTATGCACATTGGGATCGATGTTAGATTGCGGATAGTGACGCTTCTGTAGATTAAAATAGACACGTTTGAGCTGTTCCTATTTGGACTCGGACTATTCGAGGATGTTGGCCGCACTTTTGCTTGGGTCCAGGTTGATTTTAACACCGTGGCTTCCTGATGGGAACTCGAGCCATGGGCTTTTTCTGAGATGGGTCAACTCGAAGGGGAATTATCCATGCACAAAACAACCTAGGAAAATCCTTTATTTCCATCCTTATGCTTGTAAATCTATGCCTACTTTTCCACTTATCAATCAATATCATGGTCTAGTTGGTCCTAAATAAAGGAATAAAATGATAACTCGGTACCAGTAGTTCCTGAGGTAAAGATGAAGACGAAGTTAGACATGACGTCAACTTTAGGAAGGTCATTTAAGATGTCTCCAGACATCCGCTCCACCTTATCCAGTAAACTGTTGAACCCCTCATAGAAGGATCTGTGGTCCAAGACCCACAGGGCAATGTTGTTGTCCTTCAGGCTGGGCAACACCTCCTCTATGGAATTCACCAAATCTGTACAAGGATAAAAATGGATAGCTTGGGTAATGGGGTCAAGCACTCAAGCCAGCGAACCACAATGTAAGTACATAAAGGAGGAATAAGTGTATAAATAAAATAAAGAGAGGTTTGCTTGGTCATTTACCTTGAAAGAATATGGCTGAGCAATCACTCTAATCATATCGTACAGGGTTGTATACCGTGACAATATATAGGCTACGTGGTACTTTGCTCCCTGCCAGTCAGGTCTGATATCAGTAGAATTGATAACATTGAATGTAATCACTATATGGAATACATTTTCCAAAACTGAATCACTGAAAGTACTTCATTTATGTTGTCAGATTGGACAGAATGTATTTTATCATGTAGTCAACTAGAAAATCCATTTAGCATTTAAGACATTCAAGCAGTCAAACAAAAGAATAAAAACATTATGGTCATTACATAGCAAATATCACTAGCCTTTTCAGCATGTGGCAAGTAAAAGGGTGTGAAGCATGTACTGAATCTACTGCTGTCAGCATTTCCTCAGCTACAGCTCTTTTGGCTGTTCTCCCAATCGTGTGCAATGCCATGAAATTTTTCATCCAGCATTTTTGAAAATAATGGCCATCCTTAAAACAGCAAACAGCACTTTAGATCTTGGGAAACTTCCATCGGGAAGGGAAACAGGCCTGCCTTTATTTTTTCAATTGCTTAATTGTTATATGGGAAAGATAGGAGTGTTATCAATGATTCAGTGCAATGATACCAATAATTTTACAAGAACTGAAATTTCCTGACATTGGCATGACAAATACAAACCCCCATTTGATCAGTTTTAGTCCCAGGGACCCATATGGGAATATTTTAGTTGTTGTTTATTTAGTACTGAATTGTAGAAATGTCTCCACAGTCTGTATGTGGGGAGATAATAGCGGTGAGAGAGAAATCTAGACTTACAACTTAATTATTAAAATTGAATTATTCCTCATTTTTGCTGCAGACTCCTTGGAACCCCTTCAAGGACCCCTGGAAGTCTCAGGACCCCACTTTGAAACACTCAAAGATACCATTAAATAAAGAGGGTCACAGAAAACCATCAAAACTTGCCAGAAGGGTAGCCTTAGGCAAGTGCATAAATCACGAATACGTGGATGTTATTTTCTGGCAAAACAACAAAATATAATACATCATAATGTGTAGGGGAGTTATAGCCACTCCCATTTCTATAATAACAAAGATGGGGAGTGGCTAAGTAGATGTAACACTGCAGACATTGTTTGACAACTGCTCCTGAAAAAAAGGGGGGCTTCATAAATCAAAGCAAAGTGAACACGCAAAGTGAACACCACCGCAACGTGGGAAAACTGCGCAAAGCGTGACAGAAAACTGTGCAATACCTGCGCCAACGACCAGCGACTTGGCTCCGCAGCTATGAAAACAGTGGAGGAGAGATTTAGATTTGATGTTGAAGTTGAGAAAGGCGACCTCGCAGCCCAGTTTGCACAGACCGAACCAGATGCAAATAAAGTCGGGCTCGTTGCACATCAAGAGCGCCACGATATCCCCTCGTTTCAAACCCCCTTCGCACCTGAACACCTTCGCGAACTGGTTACTTCTTCTGTCCACGTCCCGGTAAGTCAGGGTTCGGTTTTCATAGACTATGAAAGGTTTGTCGGGGGTCTCCCTCGCTCGGTAGAGGAAGCAGTCGAGGAACGTGATTACCCCCTCGCGCATACGAGACTTCAGCGCCTTCCTGAACCTCAGAAGTTTCAAGTAATAAATCAAATCATGCCAGAAGAAGGGGTACGTCGTCCTTTGGTAGAGAAGAAGGGCCAATAGTCCCGCTGAGACGCTGCTCAACAGCCATGTTATCATCTTCACGCGGAGCGGTGCCTCTTTTGCTTTGAGGACTTTCTGAGCGCTTTAGTCCAAAAAACTTGAGGCTGCGCTCGCGCATGCCCTTAGAAAACCTGCAGTCAACATCGTGGGATAGACACTTATTGTGCAATTTCACAGTAGCATACTCACAGCCAATGAGCTGCGGTGAGGAAAAAAAGCGACAGAAAGGAATTTAAGAATGATAAAGTGGAGATTAATATTTGGAATAGAAAGAGCAGGCAGGAGATTCAATTATAGACCAATGTCCTATTATTGAGATTAATGCATAGATATAAATTATGTTGATATTTTATTTAAAACAAATCTATAGGAAGCTGTGTCAGCATTTATATAGAGAGAAAATAGGGCAAAGGTCAATGGAAAGCAGCTGCTGTTTAGGTCTAAAAACAGCCGTTTTCCACCATTCTTTCTTTTATTGTCCTTCGATTCATGGGTGTCTATTGTGTATGAGTCCAAACCTGATCTTGTAGTATTATATTTATAGTTGTATATTATTAATAATATTTATATATATTATATTTATTTATTATTTAAATGTATTATTATTTTAGCAAAGATCAAGCAAAAATCACCAGAATTTTGGATGGTAGAAAAAAAAAAAAGATACCAGGGAGCATTCAAAACCATGTTCCTCTATGGCAGTTTGGTGATCTATATCTATTAATTCACGACATTGACCAAATAATAACATCTTGTCAGTCATCAGTCATTGCTCCACTTTGTACCCAGAAATGTAGTTTATATAAGAGTTTGGAAGTTTTGGGGCCAAATTATATTAGCTGGAGGGAGTTTGCCATACCCTTAGGGTTTAGTGAACTGACACCATTTTCTCGTTTTCTCCTGGAATTTCTTTTTACCTGAACTGTAAAACATATGAAACCAAGTTAAAATAGAGTGGCAAAACAGCATTTTCTTCCTCATTGGTCCAAAAATGAACAGCTCTTGTGAGCTTGTTATTCACAGCTGTGCATATACAGTGCCTTGCAAGCTTAACGGGACTTAATGGGATCTTAGGGTGTAGGGTGGACTCAGAATACTGAAACACAGTATGGGATATATGGTTAATTTATGGATGACAAAGTCCGGGTCTTGAAGTTTCAGAGAAAAGACAAATCATCACTCACCCATCAAAAATACAGAAGTTGAAATAGTTACTCAGTTTTTCCTCTCCAATTTCTCCATTGATTTCTATAGTAAAACTTGACTGGAAACACCCACTGAAACTGCGACTTCTGATGATTGGAAATTGATGATTTATCTTTTCTCTGAAACTTCAAGATCTGGAATGTAATATCATGTTATGTCATAAAGGAACTATATATCCCATACTGTGTTTCAGTATTCTGATGGAGAGTCCACAATACACCCTAAAATCCCATTAAGTTCCATTAAGATCTAGTTAAGGGACTTGGTCTCAGCTTTGTTAGCAAGAAAGTTGGACAGGAAACCAATGTTCAGAATTGCTAAATACAATCTAAATATGACATCTGAGTAACGGTAATCCCAAATGTTGAACATATTTTTGCTAGTGTGGCAACTTCCTCCAAATGAAGCAAAGGTGTTCAATAACTATGCAAACTCGATTTCTCTGTTATTTTAATTTTATCCTTCCACATAAATTTCAACAATTTCTTTTTCTCATTGATAGAATAGAGTGCTTTGTATAGAACTCAGACCAAAATTCCCAAATAAATGTGTTTTGAAATAACTTAACAGCACAACAAAATGTGCCAAAAGTCAAGGGGTTACAATACTTTTGCAAGGCACTGTATATGCATGGCTTTGACAGTGGCTTTGATGTCATCCAAAAGTTTCTTGTTGTAGTTCAAAATACATATACAACCATGCCAAGCTGCTCTTAGTTTGTCAGGGTAGTCCCATCCTTCCCTTGATCATACTTGCATTCAAAGCCAAAGATTTGTTAACCCCTTTTTCAGCCACAAAACTTTTTTTTTTTGCTCTTTCTTTCAGATTGTAGACAAAACTCTACATCTTTACAGTATGCCAAGGTGTAGATCTAATTTAAATTAAAGAAAAATCTAGACTGCAAAAGTATATACATCTTTGTTTCATTTTGGGCTAAATAGTGTTACTGGATTTTTTTTGTCAACATTTTGAATCATGTTACTCAGACTTCATATTTGGTTTGTAGTTTGTATCATTGTTTGCAGTGGCTCCTTTTCTTTCTGTAACTAGCTTTGTGAATTCCCAGGAAACTGGTTGATTCCACATTGTTGTAAAGATGTGAGATGAGTACACTTTCAAATTCTACGTAAATGAAGTTTAATCTGGACAACTTTCTGTCTGCTGTTTTGTAATTTTATTTTCTTCTGATGTTTGCCTGCATTTGGAGGAAAAATGGAACAATGAGGTGATTGCTGGTAGATGATTACCAAGGGAAAACAGAATCAGGTCGAGGATGGCAGAGCTGCAAACTGGTGGAGATGTGTAAGGTGCTAATGGTTGTGAAGTCCATATTGTTTAAAATATTTTGTATTTACAGAACAGTGTCATTGTGGTTGGTGGTTCATGATTTAGGGCTATTTTGATTTATTTGTATTTTTATTTCCATTGTCATTTTATGGATTTTATTGCTGTTATTATTTTATTATGTTGTTTTGCCAAGATGGATTATAGAATCTTTTGTCATAAAGATTCTATAATCCAAACCAGTTGTGTCTTTTTTGTTCAGTGCTCATTTTGTTATTTTTTCCTTTGTTACTAAGCCTCTTGGTTTTTTTTAATCATATCTTCACTTTTCTTCTATTTTCTTTTTAGATAAAATAAAATAAAATTGTATTCAAGAGCTTTGTGAATATGGTGCAGGGCCACTAAAATGACAACAGTAATGTTTATGAAGTGTAAAAATTATGGTAAAAATAAACTAAATAAACTTTTTTTAAATTAAGTTTTTCTGTGAGGTGGGGCAGTATCCAGTGACGTGAAGGAGTGCTGTCAGTGGATTTTCAATTCAGCTGTTAAGATATTCATTTCCTTTTCATTCATTTCTTCCATTGTGGAAAAAAAACTTTCATGCTATTTTGTCCTGTGTACTGCTCCTTCATGTTTGGAGTGCTAAATCTCATCAAATTGTAACCTTCATGTAATTCCTCAGTTTAACAGATGGTGGAGGTACAGTACAATCCATTTGAAATGACAATTTGCAAGATGATTGTTAATTTTGCAAAGCACTAATTTTCATTTGATTATAATTTTCTATTGTGTATTTTATAATTGGTATGTACAGATTATGTCTACATGTAGTTTATAACAAGATGCTTCTGTGCATTTTATAAGATACTTTCTAGTGGTTTTACAGTGTTTAACACCAAGTTTGTGGGTTTTATTCCCAGTCCTTTCTGTGGTCAGTTTGCATGTTTCCCTGAGTTTCCTCCCACAGTCCAAAAGCATGCAAGTGGATTGGACACTCTAAATTGCCCAAAGGTGTGAATGTGTTTGAGTGGTTGCCTGTCTATGTATATTGACGCTGGGATATACTGCCCAGCGTGTTTTTGGTGGCCTTGTGTCAGGTTACTGTGTAACTACCAGATTGTACTCCACTGCGTACCCCACAGTGTATTGCAGATAACATGGAACAAACTAAATACTCAAATGGAATGGCAACTTTTTATCTGAAGATTTGCCATCTATAACTTGGTTTGGCTTAAGATGCTTGAAACTGGAACATTGTTCATGTTAGCAGAACATGAAATGCCATGGGGGTTGCTTTGCTTCCTTTGCATACGCTGTAGCCCACTTTGTTGAAACTCCACATAACTGAGAGAAACCCTTCTCAAAGAAAGAAATGTGAACTAACCGAACTAACTGCTCTTTCTGGTTCCACAGTGGGGCAAAGTCATGCCTCACCTAATTCCATCATAACAATCACATTAGGTCAATGACAACATGGTACCAAATCCAATTGTATCATTCTTTCATTGCTGGTTTCACTTTTTGTTTTGGTTCTTGGCCAAAATCTACTCATCTTGCTCAGGGATTTGAAGATTAATAACTAATTATTAGATAAATAAGTAAATATAACTTTTCTTAACATCACAAACTGTAATTTATGAATTAACAGCCTATTTGATACATGTAAACAGTTGGAGGTGTATTCCAGACCCCCATGACCCTTTGATCAATTTTGGAAAAAAATAATCCCATTTGTGAACAGCTTAGGTCTGTGAAATATAGACAGAGGATACTGTTCAATATTTAAAATAAAAAACAGTTGATCCTAGGAATTATTTACATCGGGATTTACTTTAGGACTCACCATCTTTTACTGAAGTATTTGTTTACACAAGTAAAGGAGTGAAGAAATGCGCTTTTACAGAGCCCCTCCCACTGTTCTCTACAACTAGAGTCATATGATTTAATGTTCAGCGCCAGACTGTAAATCCTTTTTTAGTCCTCAACAATCATACAGGAAGTGTGGCATTTTTGCCCTTCAGAATAATGGGCTTCAGTTGCAACTTTTGCAGAGTTGTACAACGTACCACAGTGAAAATGAAGTATATATTTAATGGTGGATATGTAATAAATGAAAATACCATTGTTGTTTCCTTCTGTCCAAAACGACCTTTTCATAACAGATATTCATCAGTATTTTAGCCTTAAATTTACCCATCCAAAAGGCACCCTTCCTTTAAATATGATAGGACTTAAGTAATGGTATGAACTATGACTTCAGTATCTATTTTACAGCTGTAGTTTCACTTCATATTTGATCTGATTTCCAATGAGTATTTTGATGTTTTTTTTTTTTTTATTATTACATAGGTGTTTTTTTTACATAGCCTTAGGGAGTCTAAATGTGATTTGTATTGTATTAATGGAGAACAAATATCAATCAAAAAGACTGTGTGGAAGCTACATGTAAAAAAAAACAGAGGACAGCATTCAGGACCAATATTGCCTCAAAGCTGATACTTTGGTGATCTACGTCTAATAACTTATCACACTGACCAAATGATATTTAGTCACATTAATTTAGTGGTTTTAAGCGGTATTTGTGTTCTGGTGGTAACTAAAATTAGATGCAGGGACTTTGCTATAGCGTAGGGTTTCTGGCTTTTATTCTGAAGGCAGCATCTCCGTCTCATTCTGTCGGGCTTGACTCAGCTGGAGTGTTACTGGCTTGACATCACGTAGACAAGTTCAGTCAGTATTTGTCGCCTGAAGACTGTGCCACTGTCTTCATAGTTGCAGACGCCTCGCGTGTCCGCACTTCCTCCCTCTAGAGCGTCTTTCGGCCGAGTGGGCACGTGGAGCCATGTTTGTCTCCCTGGGGTGGCTGTCAGCCCTTGCCGCGGGTATTTTCTCCCTGCGTGTTTTGCAAAAGCTATGTTTTCCATACTTTTGGTGGGATGTTTTCTTCCTGATGAAAATAATCAGATACGGCATACGGCTGGAGGTGTTCAAACTGACGTCCACGGTGTCCACTGTCTTGGACAGGTTCGTCCAGCAGGCAGAGCGCATCCCCGAGAAGCCTTTCATCATTTATGAAGGGGTGACCCACACCTACCGGGACATCGACCAGCGCAGCAACAAAATCGCCAATGTTTTCCTCGAGCGAGGCAACATGGGGAAAGGAGACTCCGTCGCGCTGCTAATGAGCAACGAGCCTGACTTCGTTTGCGTTTGGTTCGGGCTGACCAAGCTGGGCTGCTCTGTGGCGTTTCTTAACACAAACATCAGGTCCAGATCTTTGCTGCACTGCTTCAGCTGCTGTGGGGCAAAAACTCTTATTGTCGGCGCAGGTAAAACATAACTTTTGTCATGGTGTCACTGCAGTTTCTTGACTTTCATGGGGAATTGTAAGATTGTAATCATGACGCACAAGGCACAGCTGACCCTCCTACCTATACTCAAATATTCAGCATGAAGGACAGGATCCAATTCACAAGTAAATCCATACAATTAACTAACTAACAAATGTAAGGATATTATTATTTGCTCAATATAATAAATGATTAGACGTATTTTACCAAACTATAATCTCAGAGGGCATATTGCTCCTGCATGCTTCCTGATATATATTTTTTTCATTAAATATTTGTCTTCCAAATAGATTTCTGCCCTTTTTTTTGCTTGATCTTTGCTCCCCAATATAAAGATAAAATACAAAATCAAATTTGGACTCACTGTGGCACTTAGGCCATACTAAATTGACCCCCATGTTATGCAGGAGAAACTTTTTTTTTTTTTTTTTTTTTTTTTAGGTT
>OOFE01013272.1:3930-18638 GCA_900323365.1 Monocentris japonica
AAAAAAAAAAAAAAAAAAAAAAAAAAAAAACATGCAGCCAATGTGTCAAAACACTTTCAATAATCAAAACCTTTTTTTTTACAATTTGTAGAGAGACATTGCCTGGATAGAAGAAATGGGAAATGGGAAACCCCACCGTAAACCATTGCACAAGTAATTCATCAGTTTGGTCTCATCCATCGATCCTCCCCCAGAACCACATTTCAGATGACTAATGTTTCTTTTAGACCATTTATAGTTAAAGCTTGTATGCACTCCTCTGTAAGTTGCAGAGAAGTTCAGCGCTCTGAACACATTTGATTTGTAGACTCGGGTTTTTTAACCGTGCCCCCTGAGCTTTTCTTATCAAGAAGAGTCTACCAAGAGTACACCAGTGCAATAGGATCAGACAGGCAGACGGGGGTCATTGTCCATTTTCTTGGCTCTGCATCCGTGACACAGTGTTTACGGCCTTTTGTCTGGATCCGTTGGCAGATTGCAAGATACTTGAGGTTGCAGCAGCGTTATGTAAACCCACTTTTGAAAATGCTTAAGAAAACAACGTGGACCTCAAAATGACATAATAGCTTATGGCACTGGTGTGTTTTATTTTGTTAAGCATCCTCCGTTCCTGCAAACTGGTTTCTCCGGGTGTTACCAGTGATGTAGTGTCATAAAAAATCCAAAAGGTGACCTCAAGATGGTAAAAGACCCTATCTTCACACAACCTACACCAGTTTGAGACTACCTACTAAGATGTGCACTATGAATTTACCCCATATGGATTTCTGTCAGCCTAAAAAAGGTGAGTCAATTCTATTCTGCAAATAAAAAGGTGGATAAACTGAGCATCGGATCGCTCCATTGGCCAACTTTAGTCTATTAGTCTCAACAATGATTGGGAGCAAGAAATGAGTTAATAGAGTCTCCTCCTCCGGACTCCCAGCGCGTCAGTCTGCGCTCCGGTCTGTTCATCCGGAGTGACAGGAGGACGGGTGGAGCGAGGAGGAGAGGAGCAGCGGGAGGAGGAGAAGGAGGAGAACGAGGAAATGAGATTCAGAAGTAGCTGCAGCAGCTTGACTTCTCCTTCTCCGCCTCAATGTACTCGTGAATGTGAAACTTGGGTTCACTGGGGTGCTGCACGGTCCTGTGTTTCAGTTCCCTGAAGAAGAGAAAGAAAGAGAAGAGAGAAAGAGAAGAAAGAAAGTGACACCCAAGAGGTTTAAACATATTCAGCTTTTGAACATTTTTAGTGAATCTATAACTAATCCACAAAGATAGGAACTACTCTCATAATATGCCTTAGACCAATACATCAGTTTGCCGATCTATCAGGTAGAAAATATCTCAACTGATGACGTAATAATAATACTGACTAATACTGTAATAACAGGTAAGAATAAGACAAATGTGATAAGTCAAGATATTACATTATTAAACAATATTATCATTGCATCATCAGTTTATAAAGTGATATTGATATTGAAGGTATTACAGTAAAAGGTTTCATTGCATTTTCAACCCATTTAGAGGGGCATTTTACTCCATTTTGACAAGTTATTACATCATCAGTCGTTGGAAATTCACACCCTACTAAAGATCAAAGGCAAAAAAGAGGTAGAAAATCCTTTTTATTAATCCGCAAAAAGTGCAAAAGTGCATTTACCAGCAGACAAACGTAATATTAGAATGCATTAGTATTATTTAACGAGAGCCACCATATTGAAAGAAACGATTGAGGCCAGTTCAGCGCACAGCAGCTGTCAACATACTTGGCCACTGCGGTGAAAGCCAGCTCCACGTTGACCCCCGTCTTCGCACTGGTCTCCATGAACGGGACTGAATACTCCTGAAGACCCGGAGAGAGAGAAGGGAGCATCAACTAGCGAACAGCAGACCATGTAAACATGTAGGCTATGGCAATAATGAATTGAGCGATGAATCTTGTTTGGGAAAATACTCACCCTGGCGAGCTTCTCTCCTTCGTCTCTCTTGATCACCCTTTCGCTGGCCACGTCGGCCTGGCAGACAGAGACATTCACAGCATTATAGCGAAACCAACTAACGGTTAGACTGGCACCTGGATCTAAAAAGAAAAGGATGCTTTGGCTTAGAGGAGGTAGAAACGAGAGGGGCTCCGCGGTAAAACGGGGCTATCTTGTGGCAAAACAATATTACAATTGAAAATATATATTAAAAAAAAAACGGTATTATTTATTAATTATTGGGCTATTGCATCTTGCAAGAATAAAAAAATGCACCGTAAAAAATAAAGTGTGCATGATGTGAAACCTGCATCTTATTACTTGTTCGTTTTTTTTTCTGTTTGCACTTTGAGATTTTCTTTTAATGAAAAGTGCGGTACAAATAAATAATGTATTATTATTATTATTATTATTATTGTCAATAACCTCACAACTATTAGAGACTCCATAAAAAAGTCCATAAAATGTAAGAATTTGAAAATGTAAAACTTTTAAAGAATGACGGGGACACCCAGACGATATATCTTTCATTTAGAAGTCTAGGTAAGTCGTATTCACATGCTGTATCCTAGTGTTATTTTGCTCCTTCAAAAACTCACTTTTCCCATGGGGATCATTACAATTTCATCTTTTCTTGTTATGAATAAGAACGTCTCTCTTTAGCGTGCAAGTCTTCTATCATATGAAACCACATTTGTCCACTCAGGTCTCATCGCCACCTCGCCTCTCGTTTCGTTTTCTCCTCCACTTGCCCATGCGTCTCATACGATCCATCCTCACCTTGTTGCCCAGCAACATGATGACGACGTCCCTGTGTGCATACTCATGGATCTCTGTTAGCCATGCCTAATAAGAGAGAAAGACAGTAAGATGCATGGATGGGCAGACAGGCAGATAGAGAAAGTGTGTTTGCGGTAAGCACACACACACACACACACACACACACATACACACACACAATTGACAATTGATCGATATCAGCTCCTTGGTGGCTTCATTCATATTGGTTTTCATTAAAGGCTATTTCCTGTCCCTGATTCACTCAATAGATCCCATATCCCAGACTTACCCTGATGTTGTCGAAGGACGATTTGCTGGTGATGTCATACAAGAGGAGCAACGCTTTGGAGAAAGAACCAAGAAGGAAGATGAACGAACTTACGGCTGTAATGGTGCAAATCCCAAATTCAGTAATCTTTCCAGATAGAAAGCTGTGAGGAAGTCATGCAGAGTGCCGGTCCTTTAAACTCACCCTGCGCGTCTCTGTAATATGCATGCGTGACACTCCTGAACCGTTCCTGGCCCGCCGTGTCCCAAATCTGCAACGGAGAAAAGAAAAAGTTCTCTCACGCCGATTACACCCCCGACCCTGTTTGCACAAAACACTGGAAACGAGGCCAGCGCTCGAAAAAACAGGCCACTATGGTTAAGAAAGTGCATCACGTTTTGGCTGGAAATGAGTGACTGACCTGTAGTTTGACCTTCACGTTGTCAACGGGCACCACTTTATTCTGAGAGGAGCGGAAATGAGAGTCGGTGTGCAGGCAGATTAACAACTGAATAAATGCAATGACCTGTACTACGTAACTTACTTGATTTACTTGAACTTGTGTCTATATAAAACATGTGCATGCCCACACACACACACACACACACACACACACACCGTGAAGCCGATGCCCACTGTAGCAGAGAAGGAGCCGGGGATGAATTTGCCCTGGTCAAATTGCACCAACAGAGATGTCTTTCCCACGCCGCTGTCCCCAACCAGGATTGTCTGCAAGAAAACACACACACACACACACACACACACACACACACACACACAGCAGTCATATTAGTGTGTGTGCCTGAACATCAGAAACAGTGGATACATGGCTTTGCAGATATATGGGGCCGATATTGGCCTTTTATTAAAAATCAGATATCAACCAGTCAATGTCGGTGATATGATGGATATCACGCAGTTTTATTGATTACATATTTATTGTACAATTGATCAATAACACACTGGTTGTCTATGGGAAGACCCCTCGATTCATTGTAACGAGCCATTTCGATCATGTGTAATCTGATCAAAAGCATGGCCGAACATGTTTGGGTATTATTATCCTGGGTTTCATTAGACAGCTTTAGTCCCATGATGGTCAAGATGCTGTTTCAGAGGCTTTTCCACCCTGACAAGAATCAGATTCTGGAGGAAACACTGAATCCTTGAATCGAGTTTTTTGGGTATGAAAATGATGAAATTTAAAGATGACTATTGGCACAAAATATCGGCATCATTATCAGAATTCGATATCAGTCGAACCCTGGCACCCACTTTTGTTATTTTAAGTTGTGAGTCAGCGTCTGCGTCAACTTGTTCATCTGTGCGCGCAAGCAACAGGAACGACATTACCTCGGCCAAGAGCTGCAGTGTACCGGTAATAGAGTGTGACTCACCGACTCAAGGAGATAAACTTCTGGCGGTGAAATGAATGAAAAACACGGCACCGACGAGCGTTCTAGTTAGTGAAAGGGGCCTTGAGTCAATACATGCGACTGTTATGGACCAATGAGAGTTGACCTGAACCGAGCTGAGGTTCTGTGAGAAAACGTCTGAGGACGGAGGCTGGGGGTGTTTATTTTTTCCTCACGCAAAAAATAGAGAGAAGGGGAGGGAAAGTCAAGGGTATTTTTACATCAAGGGATCACACAAACTCAAACAGGCATTGCTTCAACTGTAACTCAGTTTCGTCTTAATGCATTATGGGTGATCGCTGCTGAGAGAGGGGAGAGAGAGAGAGAGAGAGGGATGAAGGGAGGAAGGGATTAGTGTTACTGAATGTTGGAATGCTGGGACAGCTTTTCCCAAAAAGCCCCGTTCCAAGTTCCTTTGATCTCAGCGTTTTGACGGCGGGGATTTCAGAAACTTCCTCTGCGTAAGAGAAAACCTTCACAGCTCAGCTGTGAATAAAATACGGATTTCAGCACTTACGCAAGCGGACTGTGCTATGAGATAATGGATTTTGCGGCGGGGGGTGAAAATAGAGCCTCGATAATCATCCGCCGTCTCGGGATTTCAAGCTGTATCAACTTTATTTGGGGGCTTTGCCAATAACTTTGCCAATAAATTATTCCCGCCTTTGACACGCTGTCTATTAAAAGATGAGATGGTGGAGCAATTGGGAGAATAATAATTGATCTCTGTGTTTAGTCAGTTATGAAAAGGTAAAGCAATAAAATGTCCTGAGACTTGGAGACATAATAGTCTGGAGAGATGGATTCAGCATTATTTGAAGCAGTTTGAAATAGAAAGAATAATTACAACGCTGCAAATAGTGTGAGTCTGAATATATATATATATATATGATATACTGTATATTGCAATCCAACAGTAATATTAGTATTTCATCTGATCCTCAGTATTAATGCATCTGTCTCTTGGATGTCACTGAGAACATGTTATGTAATATATACATAATAGTATATGTGGAGATAGGAGCTGAGTGCAACTATAGGACACACACATACACACATGATGGTGTGTGTGTGTGTGTGTGTGTGTGGTGGGAGAGGGGCATGATACAGTTACCCTGGTAACAGAGGGTTAGCTGGAAAGCGAGCCTGCCTCCCAACACCCCCCTGGAGACTGGAGGCAATTAGGTGGAAGTACTGCAGATGTTGGAAGATCTGACGTGGATGATGTGGATGATGACTGTGTATATATATATGTGTGTGTGTGTGTGTTTGTGTGTGTGTGTGTGTGTGTGTGTGAAAGAGAGAAAAGAGAGAGAAAAAAAGAGAGAATTTTATTAATCTCCAGGACTCACGAGAAGCTAACTACCAGTGCATTTCCTTTCCTTCCTGCTGGAGACTGCAGAGATGGAAGAGACCACAGAAATCCCATTTTGACACATTAGGGGAAAAAAACATCCAGACTCCACTTCCGATGAAATAAACCATTCAAGTTTCAATAAACAACAATACATATCTCATGAAAACACAACTATTGGTCACCAGAGTACAACAAAGTATCATCCAACCTCCTGCAGGGGAAACCATACCAGTGCCCTAAGTAATACGAGATACTGGACAACACTCTTTTTCAAAAACCAAAAACCAAAAGCAGATGTTGTGTGTTTTTGTCATTCCTTAACCTATTCAGCTACAGTGGCACCAAACACAAACTTAGTCTTTTCCAGTTTTGACCGTTCGATATGGTATCTGGAACTGTAGAAATCCACTCAAGAATCCACTCAAAACGGAAAAAGATTCTGTTATGGTCCAGTATGGAAAGGGTTACAGAGGATGTAAAGCGTATAACTGGATGAAAAGTAGCAGATTACTGCTGCCTCCAGTATTATAAGTCAATCTGACAACTGTGCCTGTGTGTGTGTGTGTGTGTGTGTGTGGTGGTCCTAAGATAAAGAGAACATCCTCTTAAAGAGGCGTGAAATGCTCCGAATCGGCAGTATTAAAATAACTTTTTAAGGAACCACGCTGGTTTATTTCTTCTGATTGACCTTTTATTCTGATTTTTAAATTGTATTTGGTTCTTTGAGTCATTTTGGCTCTATAAAGAACCACCATCCTGCTCAGAGAGTCCTCAAAGGACCTCCTGTTTGAAATGAGAGGAAAAGCTATCGCACCCCTGAGAAGAGAGAAAATGAAAAGTACTGTATGGCCAAAAAAAAGAGTGTGAAGAGAAAGGGCAGATTGGACAGATTGCCTTGTTCGTGTTTATCTGAAACAATTTTTTGACCCGTGAAAGAACAGCGCGTATCGTTAGAATTTACCCCTCGACAAAGCACCTGCTCTCCTTCGCAGTAACACTAGCTCTCTGTCTCACTGATACACACACACACACACACACACACACACAGAGAGAGAGAGAAGTAGCGCTCCTATGGCAATTAAGGGGTAGCTGGTTAAAGTGCACAGTGGTTACATTAGACTAAACCAGTTTATGTCCCATTGGACCATTAGCCTATTTGAAAGCCCAGTTCTTACCAAACCCAGACCGATGACACCAAGTCACTCAGCAGCAGCCTTGGGCCTGATGTACAGTGAGCCGTCTTGATAATCGGTGCATTACAAAGCACATTATACACCCATTAGAAGCATAGATAGACATTTCTCCCAATATAATCATCAGAAAATAACATTCAATCTAATAGCATGTTATTAACTATTATGAAGTATTAACCCCCCTGTGTGTTTTTCACATTTTGTTTATTATATATTACATGCTTCTAATGCACTTATGACGCGTTATAATGTCTCAAGAATGCCACTTCAAGTAAAGTGCTTTCATTGGGCTCATGCAGAGTAGGAAAGAAGTCCACGTCGTGGTGCACTATTCCCCCAGTGACCTATATTTACAAAGCGTGCAGCTTGGGGGGAAAGTGAACTAGGCCATTACAGACCAACAGCAAAATATAATGAAGCATGAGCCTCTCAGAGAGACTGAGCTGGGAGCACTTGCTGTCACTGGTGCTTCTAATGTAATGTAATGTGATATTTCATGCTCTTTTCACTTGCCCCCAACACAGGGAGAGGTCAGAGGTCAGCTACTGAACAGCACCCCTGGAGTCTTGCTCACGGGCACGTCAGCAGGGCGGATGCTCGGCAGCACGGGGCTTGAACCTGGATCGTCCAGCCGGAAGACGGCCTCTGGAGTCATTTGCCTCCTGAACCCGGGTTCACTTACTCGTTTCACTTTTGGTTTTTGTCATCCGCCCAAACTCAGACTCGCATGGCATTATGGGTACACCTTACTGATGGGATCATCCCCCTGCATTAGAAGTGAGATGGTACTGCTCACTCAAAGAGGGGAGGAAGAATACTCTTTGAATAGGTTTAAACATGGCAACAGGGAGACTCGATCTTAATCTTGTGATCTTAACACTGGATCTTAACAATCTAAACAGCTTGGCTGGCTCCTCAATCTGTGGAGCTGTGAATGTATATAACACAATAAAAGCCCACAGTAAAAGACATTTGGACGGCGAGAATTCTGCTCCCCCTAGGGAAGTAAGAAGTTGACAGGAACTAAACTGAAACCAGTTGCTGTTGGAGATCAGGACCGCGGAGAGCGCAAAGCCCATTGATTAGTTCCTTTATTTAACCGGGTAGTCTCAATATAGCTCAATAATAAGATCGATTGATCAGATTGGGTTCTGATTCCAGGCTGAGGGGGGCTTCAAACTTATTTCTCCTCCATGTTTCATTTTGTGAGGTGCGCACTACCAGAAACAAGTCTTGCCAAGTTCCAAATCTGTGTTGAAAACTAACCGGTGCTAATGATCTGGGGTTAAAAGCGTAAGAAGTCATAGTTAGAACCGAACAGGCCGTACCTTGTGCATTAAATCCTCGTCGTATAAAGGAGCGGTGGGGGTCTTCGGCTGGCCGTCGGTGGGCTCTCCGGATCCGTAGGCGCCATCGGGGTGGATCTCCGGGTAAGCCGTGGTGTAGCACGCCGAGATCGGCTCCATCGATTCCATCCGCTCCATCCTTCCCGTCCTCCTCCAAGCTGTTACGACGGAGGAGCCTGTTTTGGGGAAAATAAAGCTAAATACTATATCCACACCGCAAACTCTCCGAGCATCAAATCCCACCGACACAAATCACGTCCACTGCTGAGCGCTACAGTTGTCTATACGCTCCTCCTTTTTAGAGTGAAGCACAAGGCTGCGGGGCTGAGCTGCCTACACTTAACAATGAAAATGCAGTCGTGACCATTCAGCCACGTCACGCCAAGTCTAAAGGTGGTGGTGGTGGGGGTGTGTGTGAGGATGTAGGGAGGATGGGAGGATATGAGGATAGGAGGATGAAGAGGATGTGAGGATATAAGGATGAGGGGGATGTGAGGATGAGGATGTGAGTAGGATGTGAGGATGAAGAGGGTGAGGAGGATGGGAGGGAAGGGGTTAGGGTTAGGAGGATGCCAGGATGAGGAGGATTTGTTGATGTTGAGATAAAGAGGATGGGAGGATGAAGGGGATGAGAAGATAGGGGGTATGAGGAGGATGTGAGAATATGGGGGTGCGGAAGATGTGAGGGTGAGGAGGATGTGAAGATGAGGAAGACGTGAGGATCAGGGGGATCAGGAGGATGTGAGGATGAGGAGGATATGATTTGATCATGCACACAAGCTGTATATGCACATGACCTGTGACTCTGTACACATCTCTGCATGCGAGCTGACACATAAGCTTTTTCCATCTGATAATGTGAACAGCTTACGATTCACATTTGCACATTTCTTCCATCTATACACCAGCTGATGTGAACAGCTTGCAATGCATGCTTTGAAATCCATTCTCCAGCCGTTTCCTTCACACATTTGAAAGAGGAAGGAGTGTTTAGAAGCTCAGAGCTAAGCCAGTTGGTCACACCTCCCCAATATGTGAGGAATAGCTGTCACCCATGCAGGGGGCTATTTAAAATGTGTACAAGGTGTACAAAGTGTACAAAGTGGCCAAACTGAAGCTGAATTGTGGCTATGCTCCATCTGGATCTGGTCAAGGGACAGTAATGATTTACTTCTCCCAGGGTAAGTAAGTATTAAGTAAAGTAATATTATTATGTTTGAAACGAGCTATGAGGAAAGAGGAATATACTCTGCTCACTAGTTAGACATCCATTCACGCTTTGTGTTCTGTAGGCTACAAAATGAGTGTGTGTGCATTTTCTGGTTAATGTGAGTGGAAAACAGCTTTTTGATTGCCCTGCTGACTGTAGACCTGTAACACAAGGATGGTGCATTGTGTGCACCGCCCAGCTGCTGCACCCGAGGGGCTTTTGATGAATGAAATTAGATTAGTACTGATTCAATACGTTTATTTGTTCTATTTTTTCATTTTATTTTATTTTTCAGGAAGGGGTTACAATCATATGTTACTGTCCAACCTCTTTCTGACCTTTTCCCCCCAGGCATTGCAGCATAAAGGGTAATCACTGTTCCTTAGCCCTATTCCCTTTATATTGTCCTATTTTTTTCTTTTTCTACATGTTGAATGTAGTACTAGTGGTAGTAATAGTTGAAGCAGGCATTGTGGTCTTTTTTGTTCTTCCAGTAACTGCACAGCTCCTCAGGGATCCTCTGGCACTGCCTCATCAATAACCTGGCCTTGTGCCAGACTCACTTAGGTGGCCAACCATTTTGCACTTAAAAATACAATCATTTTTACATAAGGCAATGCATCCTTTCACACAGTATATCACAGTATATATATATATACAGTATATATGTGTGTGTGTGTGTGTGTGTGTGTGTGTGTATGTGTGTATATGTATATATATATATATTTCACTTTCTAGAACAAAAAGGAAATGTTGATAGATCAGACAGTGGTCAACTGGCCACATCTCTCTCTCTCTCTCTCTCTCTCTCTCTCTCTCTCTCTCTCTCTAGCCTGTCGCTCCTCTGTACCTCTTTCTTCTCCCTGGAGAGGAGATAGTCTCATCATTGACCAGGGCGATCTTCTCTCTCTCAAGCCGCTTGGCTTTTCTCGCTGGCCTCTCCATCTCCCTGTTCAGTGCCTCTTTATGCTGAAGCACAGAAAGTGCATCCTGTCTTGTAGTACTGCTCCCCTCCCGAACATAGCCTGTGCACCCCCACCGTCCATCAGCGCTGCCAGCGGGAGTTCTCTCCGCCATCCGGAGAACCCACGGCCCTCTCTGTTGTAGCCCACCTACTGATCCTCCTCTACAGACGCATCACAGAGCCTGTCCTCCTCTGCAGCTCCATCTGCTGCTTCGCCATGCTCACAGTCACCAAATAGGAACAAACTCCTCACAAATCGCACACAGCCTCTAAGATTATTGGACTTATATAAGATTATTAACACTCCCAACCTCACAGACCTCAACACACATGCCCATGACACCCCCTCAACCCACATTTCACCCTCCTCCCATATGATGTGTAAATGTCTTATTAGGGTTCAAACCCGAAGGGGTTTTTATACCACGGCTCAAATTGCTGTGAGCTGGAATGAGCTAAAACCATGAAACTTGGCCCAATAACTGGAAATTTTTTGAAAAACACATTTTTGACATCTCCTAAACCGTATGTCCGATTGCTACTAAATTTTCTGTGGATCATTACTGGACCAAGCTTATTAAAAGTTGCATAAAGCTTGTTGATATCTTATTTAGTTTTCAAGATATTGACCAATGAACTTCAAAAAAAATGTGGCTCAGCACATAAATAGACCCAAGTCAACAACCATTGGGCCAATCATCACAAAACTACCTCCACATCTCCACATAAGTATCTGAAACATACCCTGAAAATTACATTCAAATTGACCACTAGGGGGCGCTACAAATGCAAGAAATGTGTGTTTCATAACAAATCAGACTATAAATCAGAAATTGTTTGTCCAATCATTACAAAACTCGCAGGATATGTTAAATAACAATGTTGAATCAAGTGTGTAAAACTATTTTGAAATCGCTCAATAGGGGGCGCCACCAGTTCCAAACATGTGCATGGTGCAAATTTGGCCATAAATCAATGACAGTTTGTCCAAACTTCACCAAACTTGATGGGTGTCCCCAAATGTTTTTGAAATTGACCAACAGGGGGTGACAGTGTTGCCAAACAAGGGCGTGGGCCTGGCGCAGATTTGTGAAACCTTTATTGTATTTGTGAAAACTGAAAAAGGGCGATTTCACTGATTTTTCTCCATCCAGACCACATTAGACCAGGTCCAGATCAAAAACCACTATACTTACACTGGTCAAATCTGGACTAGATTATCCCAGAGAGACTAAAGATTGTTTAAAACACAGTTTCAGATTTGTTAAACTGCAAAAGGGATTGAACCCTCAAATAGCTGCTTGCGGCTATATTTTTCTATTGTTTTCCATATCTATCTATCTATCTATCTAATAATAAAGATAATAAAGTTCATGCGTGTCTTCAATAACTTCCACTAGAGGTTGCACAAGATTCATAGTGCTGCAGAGCATTGTCTTAATGTTTGGGGACCCAAGGAGGAGTGCTCATGTGGTGATGACACAGTTCTAGAGGAGTTACTTTTTTTCTGGCTAGGCAACTGCTCTCTCGCAGACTGGGCATCAATATTTGCTCAGCAGTGTGCTGTGAAAGAATTTGTAAATCCTGTGTGCTCTCAAGGTCCTTTGTTTTCTCTCAGCCGGCCTAACAGGAGCGTCTGCGTATTAGTCTGTGGAGTAGGACATACTGAATGAACAGACTTTTGGGGGGAGAAAAGTAAGTGAAAATGTCTTCATCCGCCGCAACAGTGCCTCAACCGCTGACAGCAGACCTGCTGACTGTTATTGTGGCTTCAGGTGAGTGGAAGAATTATGTTCACCACCTAAACTTAGTTTATCCTTTTTTTTCATTTGCAGAATACAGTTTACCTGCGTTGTTAAGCTGACATAAATCTTCATGGTGTAAATTCATAGTGAGTAATATCAAGCTGATCGAAGGAGGAAAAATTAATAATGGATTTTTCTTGATATTGGTGGTTGTTTGTATTATGTTGATCTTTAACTAGATTTCCCTTGTAATTACTATTACATCACTATATCACTATTACATCTATCTATCTATCTATCTATCTATCTATCTATCTATCTATCTATCTATCTATCTATCCTTTTTCTTTTCTGTAGAGTAACTATGTGCTGTATTTCCTCTCCATCCCAGTGTCCTGCGTAGCGTTATTGATAGTGATCCTAACGCTGGTGGTGGTCCTCTGTAGAAAGGAGCCTCTCTGCTTTACGGGCGGGCTTTACCACGAATTTCAACACTACACAGTAAGTAACAGCCACCTGCTAAGCTAACGATAGGAAGGCTTCAGTCATCACTTGAATTCTAAGATCAATTTAAACATCAAATACTTGTGAGTCTGTAGGTGGAGAGAGCATAACTGTTGATCTCCTATCCCAGGATGCTCCTCTCCAGTACAACAGCAGCCACTCTCTGATTGGCTTTGATCATAATGAGAGTAGTGCTGCCGTTAACCAGGGAGCTCTTGGACCGCAGGTAAACACCCTCATATGAGATTTACGTTGATCACGAAAGCCTTAGAAAGCGAGTTGTGACTCGCCAACGTCAGGGGCTTGTAATGTATTAAATATAGTACTGCTGACTTGATGAACTTTCCATGCAGTTGCAAAGGAGTGCCAGTGGAAAGTTACAGTTACACTGTAGTTGCACCTGCATGGCTGCTTTGGCGCGTGTTGTTTCTGATTACACATTAAAAAATCCGTAATAGATAAGACTCAATAATTGCAAGATGATGATGATGATGGTGTGTGTGTGTGTGTAATCTAGCTTCCTGGAAGGGTGTTCGTCATCGGGAAACCACGTGACTACCACTTGGACGGGCCTCCGCCGCGGCTGCCCTCCTACGAGAGCGTTCGCAAGAAGGACCGACAGCTACAGATCCACTCCATGATCGCCCAGCGCTTTGGCCTCCCCGGTAGCCACAGCGAGGTGAGCCGCTGGCGTCGGATTGTGTGCAGCTAGGGCTACTCCTAACAGTGATACTTGGCTAGGTTAAAAAAAAAAATTCACAAAAAAAAGTCACAGATACTGAGATATCGCGTGCAGAGAGGGCCTCCAGGGGCCCCATTGCAAAATGCGGAATAGTTTGATTTCACTGTTATTTCAACCAAAGATTTTACTCCCAGGGTTATATTATCACATCACCTACAATATAGTTTTTCAATTACAACAAAAGTCTTCTATGTTGGGGACAAAATGATGGTCTAATGTATGTGTATTAGGGTGTCCTTGACATGAAAAATCTGAGAATACCTGCTGAAATATGTTTTATATGTTTTTTTTTTGCTGAAATAATGAAATCTACCCACATAATCTCTGTTTTTTAGCTTGTATGTTACATCTTATTTCATTTGTGGTATCCTCCATGTAGCCTCCGCCAACATATGAGGAGACCATTCACCAGTCCGTTGACATTTCACCTGTGGATTTGCGGTCTCTGGACGTTCACCGGTCAATCCGATCCAATTGCTCCTCACACCTCAGTCAGGAAACGAACAACTCTCCAGCCACGGGCTGCTGTTGATATAACTGATGGTCCTCGAGTCTGTTGTCGAGCCAGAGAGCTGCTGCCATGCCGATGACGCCATCAGGGGCAAGAAAAAGAGTTTTGGGAATGACTCCTTTAAGGCAGAGCCGTTGATAGATCTCTGTGATTCTGCTTTGAGGCATTCTCATGATAAAGACTCAATCACAAGAGGGACAAAATGACCAGGGCAAATCTCAGCCTCGACTGGACCAGCACGTCTCACATTATGTTTTTCCAAGGATGGTGGACTTTTACTGGTAGGGCATATAAAGTAAGGCTCGACCAATAGGGGTTTAGAAGGTCGATACCAATACTGATGTTTTTGTACTGAAGCTCCTAACAGTCAATATTTTCCATGGCCCAAATTCCCAGTATTCAGTGTTTCCACCAGAATTGTATTCTTGTCAGCCTCTTAAACAACATCTAGACCATCCTGGGACACCAAAACCCTCCACTGAAACCCATAATAAAAAAATAATCTCGAGGATTAGCAAATGTTTAACTCAGTGACCCAACCCACCTAGTCATTGGCAGAGAAACTGACAAAAAACCCTCCATTATTGGTCAATGTGTAACGAAAGGAAATATACTGCAGGTTTTAGATTTTTTTAACAGTTTTATGTAGCTGTTGCCGGAGAGGAACCTCCATAAAAGCTCAATATCGGCCCATAATCGTCGTGTGGCA
>OOFE01013276.1:0-17712 GCA_900323365.1 Monocentris japonica
CTTACTGCTGAGATTGATGAGGATAGCTTGGCAGGGCCGGCGCTATCATACTTAGGCCGAGTTTGGAAGTGAAGAAGGAGTGAGGCTGCTCACTGTATAGGCCATCCGTCATGCCCTATGTACACAGTCGGTCAGGTCATCCCTGCAAAGCCCCCAGGGCCTTGTAACTCACCGGAGGCAATGGATGGGGTCCCTCTTTAACCAATGAATAGCTGGGGGATGGGGAAAGACCCCATACCAAGGGTTCATACATTTAGATATGTAGTCCACAGGAATAAGACGTTGCTGCTAAAGACAAATGTTATAGATGGAGGGTAGATCACTGGAAGATGGAGTGGGGTCATGACTGATGCAGTAGGTGGTGGAAGTAGCCAGCAGGAGTCTTTGGTTTAGTTATTCTGCCTGCACGATGTGTGTGAGCATGTGTGTGTGCTTCAATGCATGGATGCATGCATGTATGTGTGTGTATATGTGAATCTGTGCATAGGCACACATCCTAGCTGTACTTTCCCTCATGATGAAGACATTTCAGGATAGTTATTTTTGGCAAAAAACCCATTCCTACTCCTGCAGTGCTCCCATTGCACAGGTGATTTCAAATGCATTTGTCAATGAGTCGTTCTTCTGGACATCCTGGGATGGAAAACCTACAGACTTGGTCCTAAGTGCAGGGTTCCTAAATCTGACTACTTGGCTGAGTGTGCTGAGTGTGAGAACAAAAAACAAAAAAACAAAAAAATCTAATTTCTTACTCTATTGCACAGGTCTGATCTCTTCATGACGGCCTTACCAGGGAGAAAAAAAACATATTGCATGTGTTTTCTCTGTGTTCAGACAGGCAAGAGAAGATCAGATCTGCGCTACAAAGAGTTAAGACGTTTTGTGCCTGTGTAACTCCAGCACATCTCTCCAATGTTTTCTGCACTACAAGATTTTCTATAGGGGAAAAACACAGGAGAAGTCTATCCTGAATTCATACTGTATCTCTGTTGGATGGACAAACTCCATAAAGAAACAGCTGCTGTCTAGCTTACAGCGAGTGCTGCTGTGACAGTGATATAGAGACTTGAGCTTTCCTCCATGACTGGACAGAGCTGCCATGACCCCAGGGTCAAGGGCAGAAAAAAGAAGACAAAAACCAAAGTGGATTATGATAAAGTAATTTGTTCCATGTCAGAGTGAATTCCAGGTCCAGGAAAGGAAGAAAGAGGATGTAGAAATTTGCACAGCAAAGAAGAGTCAGTGAATAGGAGCAGCCAATGGCCTTGAGGCAGTTTGGTTCTCAGTCAGAATTTCTGACTAGATGTCATGCAATGCTTGTCAAGAGCAACATCTGCTGAAAAGATGCTTGAGTGATGGTCAAAATGTGCTGGCGCAAACACTGACAGCGTATACTCAGACACATACTCAATCCGGAATCGTTTGAAAATCATATTTCTCTAGATTATACTGTATCTTCCTTGTACTACCATAAAACAGAAAACACTATGGCTATTATGGACATTATGGGTCAGTCTCAGTTCACTTTGCTCCATAGTATATTACCACAGAGTAGGAGAAGACTCCCAAAGGGTACTGTACAGTTCTCCAACTCGTCCCCTAATAACATGCAGATGGGGCTCTCTAATGCCTGTTTACATATCTGCGGCATAGTTCATGACTAGAGTAAGCAAAGCCCTAATTATTTTACCCGGCGACGGGACCAATAAAATCAACTTCCCCTTCTCGTTATGGGTGTTTAAGTGTATCCTTTGATGGCAGGGCTTTGTTTATTTTTGGAAGAGTTGCGTAGCCGAGAGGAAAGCAAATAGGAGTAATGACACAGAGACGCTGACAAATGGGGGCCCCGGTGATGGATTCATTTACTCAATGATGCCTGGGAGGCTAGACTACGTGAGTGAAGGCAGTTCAACACGAATGCACGTTTGCACACTTGCAAACATGATAGTCAACATAACACACTGCCTGAATGATAGTGTTACACCAGCTTCACCATCTCGAGATTCACTATTTTCTAATGTTCACATGGGAGACTTTTGACTCCATTGAAACATCAATTCATACTATGATGTTTCATTGGAAACCAACTTGTCTTTTATGCATTGTTTTTAGTAACTTGCATGTCTTTTTTCAGAATGCTTTGGAGAATCACTATCCCAGTCCTATTGGCTGGGGTGCTCTGCATCACTGGAGAGACCAGGAAGCTCCGCCCCCAGGGTTCCATCCCATCCCCTTACAAGACCAAAGGGAACCTGTCCTCAGAACGTCATCACCGACTCTTGCCACAGAAACCAGAGGTGTTATCCTCTAGCCGGGAAGCCCTAGTGGTGACAGAGCGCCGATACCTCCGCAGGGACTGGTGCAAGACTCAGCCCCTCCGTCAGACAGTCAGTGAGGAGGGCTGCCGCAGCCGCACTGTGGTCAACCGTTTTTGCTATGGCCAATGCAACTCCTTCTACATCCCCCGCCATATGGGCCCCAGCTTGGGCCATGGTCAAAATCGAGGCCCAGGCTCTGGAAGGGGAAGCCACAACAAGGCCCAGGAGCCGTTCCAGTCCTGCTCCTTCTGCAGGCCACATCGCATCACACAGCTCACAGTGCAGCTGGACTGTCCGGGGCTGCAGCCCCCTTTCAGACATCGTAAGGTGCAGAGAGTCAAACAGTGCCGATGTATGTCTGTGGATGTGAGCGGCTATGGGAAACTGTGAGGAGGGACATAAAAGAATTTTGTTGAAAATGACATAAAATTACATCATATGAGTGTTATGAACATGAACATAGACAAATCTCTTCAAGGAGAGATGGCCTCATGTTGGACTATCTTGCATCACATTGTACACATTATGGCTGGACACGCAGAGATGGAGAGATGGAACCATCATTGTCATACAGTGGCTCAGCCATGACTGTATCAGAGACTGGCAGCTATGGTGGCTGGCTGTAGTTCTTTAATTTGACAGACACTGTTGAGAGAGACATTGGTCAGTGTGGAAGTGCAACAGACACTGATGTTGAAGCAGGAACTCTTTGACAGGCTCAGTTTTCCTCCCCCTTCTTTCTAAGAGGTTAAATGGTGTTTCATAGCTTGTAAGATTAAATTTACATGACTGTTTGTAAGTTTCTGGGTGTCTCCAGATTCCTGTGATTCCTTTGTGATAGAGCAGTGTGGCAGACTGGGAGGTGTGTGGTTGAGGTGGGGGATGGATGCAGGAGAGAATAAAGCTAGTGGGCTGCATCTGGCACCGGAGCCCAGTCTGCCACAAAACATAATCATCTTTTTCTGGGAAACACCATACCAAAAATGTCTTAAACAGAGAGGATCCCCAAAAAACAAATAGTGGAACTCCCCAGATTTACTCTGTAGTAAGAGATGTTTTCTGCTGGTGGGTCTACTTAGACAGTTCCAGTAAGGTTTCCATCTAAAGGAAAGACTGTCTTTAAATTGCCCGTGGTTTAACATAATTTTTATCTTGTAATGTTTCCTAAATCTCCATGGTGTCCCCAATGCAATTAGATGTGAAGGAAAATGTTCCAACACAGCCAGAGCCAGTGGCAGCTATCTGCTTGGGCACAATTTTGGCCAAATAATTTTGCCACAAAAATACTAGTCAGTAAAGAAATTATATTGCATTATGTGTAATGGAGGTCTGGAGGTTTTTATATATATATATGTATGTATGTAAACAAAAACTATATATATGTGTGTAAGTATGTATGTCAAAAGTATATTAAATCTATTTCATATAAAACAACAGTGGTGTTTAGAGTGCATGCAGTTCTGTACCATTTCAAAGTGTAATATCATGGTTGGAAGGATGATAAAAACATAAAAACAACAGCAACAACAGAATTGGTATTAACATTTTATGTAATTCCTCTTATTCAATAAATATATATTTTCATGGTCAAAGGTATTCGGTCAAAAACACATTGTTGGTATTGCACGAGGGTCACTTCAGAGGATCCTGTTGCTCCAACAGGACATGGGACAACAGAACTCACACATTCACACACAGTAGGAAAGGCAACACTAAGTTACATTATATTTTGCGTAAAACAAACATGTACGACATATTGATGTATAAAATAATACGTCTGTCTCTTATCACACTATTTAAATGTATGGTCCTTTTGGATGAAAAAGTATAATGAACCACACTGAAGAAGATAAATAGTGGCTTTAATTATTACAGCGTGCTGAAACCCAGCGTGCCATCCTCTTGATGAAACTATATGATGGTTTCAGCAAGAAAATTTGTTTCGAGCCTAAGTAAGACTAGTTTAATTCATTACCAGTAATGTTTCATTACAGATGATTTGTTTCAAAAGTAAGCTCTTTCTTACATTTGACCACTTCACTGTGCTTAAGGCACTTGCTGTCTGGCAGGTGATCTATAGCTATATAAATGTATAAAGTCTTGTGCTTCTCTTTGTGTAGGGAGATGGAGGCGTACAGGGATGAACAGCTGTTCATCTTTTCTTTGTAAACTAGGCTTGGACATTGCAATAAAAAGGGAAATAGGCTACATATGGCTTATAAAATACTGAGAAAAGGTTGGCTATGACTCCAAATTTCAGACAGTAGAAAGCATTTTCTGGCAAATCCCTCAACTAAATCAAAACAGCCTAGCTTTAGGATGTCTTTTGGTAGTAATTTGTCAGCTAATTGTATGAGTCCTACCTAATAGTGGCCAGTCCACTTTGGACCAACCCGCAATAAACAACGTCTCTAAATCAATTAAAAACAAACACTAAAAGCAAAAAATGACTGATGAGTCATGTCAGATTGTACTAACAGTGCTTGCGCAGTATGCTTGGTGATGATTATTTTCCATTCTCTGCCTCAGATCTTCTGACCCAGCTTAGCTTTCTGCGAAGCAAAGAACAGAGTCAGAGTTATTTACAAGCACTGGCAGTCATCTTATCATGTTAGCAGACGGCCAGGAGTTTTGTTTCTCTAACACGCTGACAGGTGTTAGTATGACATGGAGTCAGGCAGGTGAGGAAAGGAGTTGCACTGATAGAAGAATAATAGGAGAGGCACAGGTGGAAAGAAATGAAAATTAAAGCAAGTCTAAGAAGAGACGTGTGCAGAGGAGGAAAATAACTGAAAAAAGAAAAGCAGAGACGTACTATTCCAGTTGCGTGTTTGGGTTTGACGCTGTAGGAGGCCTTCTCCCTGGCCTGCTTGAAGCTCTCCTCTGCCATTTTGACCCTGAAAAAAAGGCCAGTAATATCCATTAGTCATCTTTTCGCCATATTTTATGGTAAAAGGCTGGATTTCAGTGGTTTGATACTTTGATGCACACACACACACATGCACTCAAACATACACACACACACATACACATACACACACGCTCAAACCACTGAAATCCAGCCATTTACCATAAAATATGGCGATACAGTACAAAAGAAACCCAACTGTTTGACAGTCCAGACTATACCCTTGTGGTATTTGGATGGGGGAAACTTGGTTTGTCACTTGGCCAGTCCTCCTACTTTGAAGTGACTCACCCTACTTTACTACAGCGTGGACGAGCCAGCAGTGTCACTAGTCATTTGTGCTTTACAAGGCAACATGTTCAGCATGCATGTTTGCCAATTGACAAACATGTATCATGCCTCAACTCATTAATTGGATGTCATGTGTGTGCCAGTGTTGCATGCTTGCGTGTCCATGCAACGCAGGTGTGAATGAATATCTACAGTTCCACTGGAGTTTAATAGAAAAACCAGCAAAGAAAGAAAGAATGAATTGGGATGTTGGCCTAAGACAAGGCCAAAGAGTTAATGCTTACAAATTTGTTTTTATTCTTTCCTACTGAATAAGCAAAGCTCATGACATTATGCTTGACTTACAAATACATATCACGACTCAATCTTCATTTGGCATAATGGACCAATTTACTTTTTGTTGACATATGCAATAGTATCTTTATACTCATCAAACCACTGGAAGCTAACTGGATCCTGCATGTGTTCTTTTCATTACTGGGGTGAGGAGAAAGATTCGGGTCATTTCAACTTTGTTCCCTCCATGAATTTGAATGAATCTGATAGGATCTTCAGTGAGCACGAGATGTACTCTAAGTTATTAATGGTTTGGGAACTCATGCTTGGGGAGAATTCCAAATGTAGGAACTGGTGGTGCATGTGGAATGACGTTTTAAAGGACAGAAAGCGGTCTACTGTACCCAAGGACACAGACGACAAAAAAGGAAAGGGTCCTTAAATCTAAAATAAAATGTCCGAGCAGGTTTTGAGATTAGCCTAGTAGGATTGTATGTGGGGTCAGAGGAAAACATCTTATGAGTATAATGTCACATTCAACTGAAATAGGAAATGAGGGTCTCCCCAACATCTGCTCACCGTTCTTGTAACATCAGTTTGTTCTCCTTCTTCCACTGCTCTTTGAAATCAGTGGAGAACTCATGCCAAATGGAGAAGAAAGTGTTTGGAGAAACGTCCTTCTCTCCTGCCTTGGGTTTGACAGAGAAGAACACGCTCAACTCCAAGAAGCTGAGGATAGACAACAACAACATTACATTATAACATGAGATTACACAAATCTACACTGAGTCATTGTGAAACCAGGCAGCTTTAAGCAAAATGTGAAAGTTAATCTTGGAAAAATATGTTTTTTTTCCACAGGCTTAGTAAAGCAATGATGATTGAGCGTTTCACAACAGTGAACATAGAATGAACGTAGAATGAATACACTTTCCCTGACAGATTAAATTCAAGGGCTAAAATAAAACTCTTTATATAGCTTCGTCAAAACACTCATATCTCAAGATGGTGTGTGTGTACCTATATGTGTGTGTGTT
Source organism: Monocentris japonica (assembly GCA_900323365.1). NCBI lineage: Eukaryota > Metazoa > Chordata > Actinopteri > Trachichthyiformes > Monocentridae > Monocentris > Monocentris japonica. Next base: position 6,831 of record OOFE01013276.1, read on the forward strand.
TAGGTATATACTGTATGTATGTACCCAAACATGTATCTGCGTATGCGTATCAGTCACAGAGGCGCACAGACGAGGGGGAGTAACAGAAAAGTAATATAATGAGTAGTGTAACAAATTACTTCTCACAAGGAGTAATAAGTAAAGTAAGTAAGTAAAAAATTCTTACTTTTGAAATGAGTAACGAGTAATGAGGAATTGATAGCATTTTTTTGAGTAGCAAGCCCAACTGTGGAATGTGATGTGTATGTGTATGTGTATGTGTATGTGTATGTGTAAGTGTATGTGTATGTGCACACACACTGTGCATGTTGAAAATAGAGGGGAGAGAAGAAGACACACAACTTGAAGACAAAGACAAATACATAGAAAGAAGAGAGTCTGCAGGGCAGGGGAGGCCACAAGTGAAAGTGACAAATGTTGTGGCCATTCGTGGTTGATCAATACAGTGGAAAGATTGGGGTCCCTTTGTTTGGAGTGTGCTATAGGAACACATTCCTAGCCAGTGTTAACAGAAGCCTGGAGCCAAGGCTGTCTACTCTCTCTCTGCTTAGATAAACAACATAGACACCGCGCTGGGGGCCTCCCGTCTATCTAAGGCCCTGCGTGACGACCTGCACCTACCATGTAACCAAAGTAACCTGGAGACCTAAATATTGACAAAGCGGCAAGGTTATATTTCTTCAATGCACAGGGAAAATATATCAAATCAAGCAACGTTGCATTGTATTGTCCTGTATTGTTTTTGTTTTTGTATTCCAATTCACAATGAGTATCACAACTTAGCCACCTGAGCAAAGGCATAAGCCCATCAAAGGACAAGGAGTGGAAGCCTTCATTTTTCATGGGAAGAAACCATGAGGCAATTTTGAAAGAACCATTGCATAAAGAAGCCTCTTACATCGTTTGAGTGTCTGCCAGCTGCTTTTCTTGTGTTTCCAGTTCTGTTTTGGCTGTAAAGGAAGACAAATTCTGATGAAAGTACGGAGCAACAAGTTAAAGCACTATTAGAACATTTATTATAGCATCACAATAGATGTTTCACCTACACTGCATAGTGTATATACAAGGGGATTCCACATGTCAGCATTACACATATCAACAGTCATCTACAAGGTCAGTGGTGTGCCACCAGGTTTTTGAGTGTTGGCTTGTCTACTGTTACACAATTGACAAATGAGCACTGCAGATTGCTGGACAAGTGCTTCTTTGTGTAGGGTTACTTCGAATGGAGACAGATGACTGTGTCTGTGTGTGAGTGTGAGTGTGTGTGCGCAAATGTGCATGTGTGTGGATTTGCGTGTGTGTGTGAGAGAGAGGGAGAGAGAGAGCGAGAGAGAGAGAAAGAGAGCGAGAGAAAGAGAGAGAAACAGATTGGGACACGATGGTGTTATAAATTACGATATAAGAGAACAGCAATGAAATGTGACAGCCTCAGTCAAGAAAATGCTTCCTCAACAAATCTCAGAACCACTGGCTGATTTTCCAAATTTTCTCTAAAATATCACAGTGTATATGTCATTATATCAGTCCAGCTATAATTGTTTTTGTTCCTTATTTACGGAGAGCCACATTGATTTCAGAAATAGTCAAACTCAGAGTGCCAGTCTATATTTTCCAGACAGCTTCTCTGTAGGCCTGAAGTCAATAATCCATAAGCCATTGTTGTCTTAAACTGCCAAATGGTCAGACATGACCTATGGCTTCTTTATAGCTTTCCAAGACAGGCTTGACAGTAGACGGGATAAAGAATCTTTCCTGGCACAGATCTCTTTTCTGTTCTTATCCCGGGAATATCTGATTGCTACGTGTAATTGAAGCCAGCGCCACATCTAAGGATCTCTGACAAATCCAATGGGACCATCACTTTGCTTTACCATTCCAGGACGCTAAATCTCTCTGTAGCCTACAATCTTGACTATCTTTGCTTATGACTCCTCAATAAATGATGAGAGATCAGTAAATAATATGGATGGGGTTTCTGGAGAGCATCTTAATATCAAGACCATGCTTTTTCCTTGGCGCGAACGTGATCTAAGATGCTTTTGGAGACTGCTCACTGCTAACATTGAACTGGAAGATGTTCTTGTCAGTGATCCAAATTCAAAATAGTTGACTTTTGACAGTATTCAACAAACCTTTACCGAACACTTTGGATCACTGGCTGCAGAGGACCAATTGATGAGACATCCTTAGCAGCCAGGGTAGTAGTTTGTAAAAAAAAGGGAGTGCATCAGCCTTACTAATCTTCATGTCCATCAGAAACAGATTATCACATGGCCAGTGCTCTCTAGCTAGTCACAGAGGCTCCATCAAAGCCTTGCATGCATGAGAATTTGTGAAGCGAGCGGGGAAAATCGAGCTAGACCAAACAGCAGAGCTCCAACAAGTCCGCTCCCACTGTTATTCTGTGGTTAGTTTCATGGTCAGAAAATAAACAAAAGCGGTTGAAACTGTGGAGCCAGAAACTGTTTAACCCCAGGGTTTTTAAAAATTACAGAAATAACAAAAATAAGACGTTCGGCTGTTGTTCTTTTTCACCACCGCAGTGGAGGCACCCCAAGAATTCTGTCTGGAGCCTTCCGAGTCACATGTCCATGTTACGGTGCTTACATTTTGCTCTCAGAAGAAAAACCTCGTCATTTGCATCAAAGTGAGAGCTCCCATGTTTCTCTCAAAGAGAGAAAGAGGAAGAATGGGAGTGGGAGAGATGCTTTCATCTACAGACTTCCTTTAAAATGCATCTCCAGGACAGTGAGCGATACCGCCAAAGAACATATGCTATACATTATACTCATTTGAATACAAAAGCAGTTGGGAAGGGGCCTGAGAGCCGGGTCCTTCAGAAAGATTGGTCACAGTCAACTGAATGCAGCCAGCCTCAAAGCCAATGTAACACAAAGAATGACATTTGGCTTGTTACGTTAAAACAAGCATAACAAACTAAGTCTTACACCTTTGAAGTGGATCACAATATCCCAATATTGTTGTAGATGTCAGATAAAAGCATGGTTGTGTGATGTTTGGTAGAAATGACAGATAAACATTGCTACATTTTCTATGGACTTTGCACGCCATACCAATGTATGTTGAATAATTCAATATGAAGCGCTTTTTATTGATGTGCTATTATGGTGAAAATGTTATGATTAAAATCACATAGCCTACTTTATGATTAGCAGCTAGGGATTTAAAAACTGCAGAAATGATGTCTGCTGAAGTGATCTGGGATAAAAGAGCATTAACCAATAAGGTGGAGTGAAAACAAACAAGAGGAATCGCTTTATATGTAGATTCATCATCCAGCCTTGGTTCTAAGGCTAATACATCATCCCTGTTTTTACAGCCCTCTTAGTAAACACCTCAAGTGTTTATTTGATTTCCTGATATGAGGGATGGAGTGATGGTGAATGAGGGAGACAAGTATGAGGGATTGCTTCCATTCTCTATGTCATTACCCTCATAGAAAAAAGGTATTTTGGACAGCAGAAACAAGGACACATAGTTATAGGATATATATATATATATATATAAGATGTGTGACAGAAATATGGAACAGAACCTACAGTGGAAGAGCAGTTCACACGCTTGAACTAGTCAACGTTTTACCACATTAACACAGCATTTATTCCAGCCTCGTAAACATTCAGTTCTGTTGTCAGCAGTCAATGTAGCAGTCATCCTGAATCCTCCTTTGAGGCAGAGCAAGATATAGTTTGTTTTATAAGGTAGAGATCAAAATAAAAAACCCAGCTACCAAGCGCAGTCATATTCCCTCAAAGCGGATAGACAAACTTGAAACAACAGCTGCGAGTTATTCAATACACCGTGAGATAAACAGAAATCCCTATGGAAACAACACTAGTGTACTCGTGTGTATATCAACCAGCAAAACAGCATGAAACAGATTTGGAAATGTAGCCGCAGTGAACCTCTTATAAAGACTTACAATGTGTTGACTTGATGGCCTATTTCAGCTTTCTCAAAGAGGACTTTTCGTTTTAGATAAGGCAAGTATATACCAATACAGACTTCTTGTTGAATGAAGAGCGATCAGTGGTTTGCCTCTCAGTTTAAATCTCTAGTCTCTTGGTAATAGTCATACAGGACTGATAATCAGGACACATGACTCTAAGATCTTCCATGATATTAATCTGTCACACCATATTTAATAAGACCAGTGAAAGTCTCACTCATTATGTCAGTAATAATCAGTTTCAGTTGGTTCTGAAACTGGGCTTACCATGGCTCAGAAATCCAGCCATCTTGTCCTTGAAGGGTTGCAGGTTCTCTTCAGAGGACACCTTACACACTTTCTCTGTCTCAGCCGAGCATGCTGGAAAAACAAGGGATAATCATGAGAAGTGTAAGAAGTGCAATAGCATTAGTGTCTCATTTAGCATCTTTATTGGAATTTATTTATTTATTTACTTGTTTGTTTGTTTATTTATTAATGATATGACATATTATATATTTTTTCTGTTTTTGATTATCCAAATCTTTGAAGTAGAGTTCACACTTTCAGAATCAGCAAAAACATCCATAGAAACATTACAGTACACTTCACTCTGGCTTGGATTGATTTGATAGATTTCTGCTGAATAAGTGTTTTTCAGCCATAATGACCCATTATGACCAATAAGACAATCCAAGGAACTAGGCAGGCCCATGCTCTGATCCCTGGAGAGCCCTGGAGTCAAGCTCTATCCGTAACCATGATGGATCCACAGCTCTCATGCTCAAGGCCTTGGAGGTGGAGGGGCCATGAGGGGCTAAGGGAATGGGGAGGTGGGGACCTATGGTTTAATTCATAGACCATATGGAGCCTCCTCTGAAGGTACAGAGCAAGCTACCTCCACTGTGCTGCTTGCTGATGTCCTACGGTTTAGCCAAGCACATTTCTGAGCCGCCAACTTATCGGAACCCCCCTCAGGGAACAGTCATCGAAGCCCATGTCTGTTAGAGCACTCAGCTCACTCTGCTAGGTAACGAAGAGCTCTGCAGGTATAGCATATGATGATGCATTTATGTAGGGTCATCATGCGGCTCTGCCATTGGGGGAGAAGCAGACACAAGTCCATTTCGCCCATGAGCAACTCCATATTTATGAATTGCAAATAATGAGCAGCCAAAAGATTGATAGTAGTAGAGGAAAAACAATATTTGGCGAGACAACATGGATCAGACACCTGATTGGTTTAGCAGTACAGATACATAAAACATGATTGAGAACAGGCCAGGTCTGGGGAATTTTTGTCGATCGAGTTGCAAGCACACACACACACACATACTCACACCTGTGCACACTCTACATTGGGCACATACGCACCAGAACACATTAGCTTTTTACCACCTGTAGGCCCTCGAATCCTTGGAAAGTATTCTGAGTGCTGAGTGAATTGAGACCAAGAAATGAAAGTAAGAGTATTTCCCTATTGCCTCGTTCATTAGGCTGCACAGACTTTTCTTATTTTTTTTGACTCAACCGATCAGCTTGGCTTTCTCTGAGCATAATATGATTTCCACACTTGTTCTGAGCTTTTTGTCATTATGATATGCAGGCAATGACTTTGCAGGCAATGACTTCATAGTAAACTCTCCCAACCTGGTCTGAGCACTGAATTTTAAATAAAACTCTTTTATATGTTTATAGCTGGTTAGTATAAATAGAGTATAATGAATGAATTAATCAATCAATCAATCAATCAATCAATCAATCAGCCATTAAGTAAATCATATTTAAGACCCTATTGCAAAATGATCACATGCAACTTATGTAGAGACACATGTAAGTTTTCTCCAAAACACCCACATAATCATCTCTCAGAGGTTTGTGGTTTCCAGGATCAGTGAGGTGATTTAGTGCAGCTTTAAGAGAGTCTCTTCCAGTTCAGTGAATCACTGACGGAGCTCAGATGGGGTACACAGGTAGTGGAAGCACTCTGACCTTGCCCCCTCTATATTTTCATCTCTGCTTCATGAGAACAGTAAAGGCACGCCAGGTCCAACAGGAGTCTACTTCTGACAACTCACATCTGCTTTTGGTTAGGTTGTCTGTACGACAAACAGATGCTATCTCTCTGTTGACCTGCTCCTGTGATCTAAACATGACCATAGCTGGTCACGTTTAGGAGATTTTTTCCATTGTGGTAGGAGATATGTGGGTGGATTAATACATGACTTATGGCTCCATATATATCCATGTGAGGGTATCGTAAACATGATATGACACCTGCCATAACCAGCATCGATTCAACTTTACTACCTGGTAAGCTTGTTGTAAAAATGCTGTTTAAAGGTTTTGGATGTGCTCAAAGAGAAGGAAAACATTTACGGAAAGGTGGTTGGCGCCCGTACCATTGAGGTCTTTCCTCAGCTTACGGAGGTCTCTCTGAAAGTCCTCAAACTTCATCTGGGAGGCCTGGAAAAGGTCCTGGGGCTCAGGAAGAGGGTAGACACAGGTCTCTCGGCCGGCATCCTGGTAGAGCACAGTACACACACACATGCACGCAAACACGTGTGTGCACGCACCCACATGCACACACAGCAATAATGTCAAAGCCGATCATTCTCAAATGGGAGGGGGCCTCTCCACTATATACACACCAGGTAAGATTGAAATGGTTGTCTTCTGAGGTCTACTTATGGCAGTCCAAACATTTCCAAAAAGATAAGGCTGAATCTATATATGATCATCAACTAGTGAGAAACCACGATAATCAAAGTACACATCCATCCTGTCCATCAGTGTTACTACAAAGCCATTAAGAGTGCTAGAGCCATGTCATGCAGGTTGACTTTGGCAAGCTGCTCTCCACTGAGTTCATCTCATCTGGCGAACCTAATTATTTACACTAGCGCTGCTTTGGATGCTGTGCCAATGAACAGACTGCAGGTTTGAATGAACCCAGACCAAAGCAGAGTGCGAGAGTGAGAGAGAGTGAAAGACAGAAAGAGAATTAGAAAGAAGGAGAAGAGAGAGCCAGAGAAGGAGAGAGAGATTTGTTTCTGCCGTAAATGAGGAAAGGGAAAATAAATACTTTGATAAAGGATAAGCCACGGTATCCTCTGGCAAGAGAGGAGATGAAAAGAGGGGTCTGGAAGGATTTCTAAGCAAATCAGAGTAAAACAGAAAAGTGATTCAAATAAACAGGAACCAAAACATACCTCATCAAAGTGCCTTAGATAGTAAGCAACAATGTAGGACAAAAGACTCTGGGAGTTATCCTGAAAGAAAGAAAAAGATCCAAATAAATAAACCAAAATCCCTTTATTTATTAATCTAATCAATTTGGAGCAGGACGTTTTCATTTGTGTTGGGCAAACAAGTATAGAGACAGTGTCCTCAGAAGTTGGGGATAAATCATGGCATCAGAGGAGTAATACAACACAACTGTGCTGGGCTGGCTGTCATAACTCAGAGTTGGTGGAAAGTTTGATGTTTTTTATGGATACCTTACTCATTCCACCACCACCGCAAAAACACAAACCACTGTGTCCTTATATGGCAGTGCTACGGGCACACTGAGCCCATTTTTGATATTGAATAAGAACAGCAAACATAAGGCCTCTTCTCTAAATCTGTACAGCAATGGTCTTCACGTTTATCAGCAGTGAAGGTCCCCTCAGCTCTAGACTCTCCTCAATTCTAGACTCATCCATAGGAGGGAAAATTGAAAAACTGAACCTGAATCAGCATCTAGAGCCACCTTCTCCCCACACCACTCGTCATTATCAGGTAAAGTGTGAATGAAGAATGTAATGGTGTTTGTGAGGGTGCACATATTGCACATATTGATTGTTTGACAATACAAATTGATTTATTTTTCCAATGTACAGCCAACAAACTCAATGTTGTATTGTCAATCCAAATCATCTTACTTCCTTGACTATAAATAACACCTAAACTTACAGTTTTAAGATAATGAAATTTGCAAGCATCACTAAGAAAGTGAAATCTGTAAACAGTTCACAACGTAAAATCAATTTGTATGCCTGTCTTTTTTTACAGTATGGCTGCCGTTGAATGGCTTTTAAACGACAGTGAATTTGAGTGGCTGCTATTGAGGTGATGTTTATTCTTACTTTGAAACAGACTACTCACACTGCTCTTAACGTCCTTGAGTTTTGGCAGAATGTCCAAGGTGAAGCCGTCGGCCTGCCCTCGAGACCGATTCCCTCCATTCATGAAGTTACCAAAGGCCAACACCAGGCCCAGCACCTGCATCACACACTTACCACTCTGGAGAGTCTGGTATAGACACACACACACAAGTGAGAGACAAAGTTGAAACAGATGAGAAGAAGAGATGATTGTAAAACATGGGACAGAAAAGAAAAGAAAAGGGACTCAAAGTCCAGTGGCTCACCTTGCATACTCTCTGAAGGATTTCTACTTTGCGGAGGACGGAGGAGATACATTCATGGAATGTCGACTGAAACAGAATGCAGAACACCCGCTCAGAGAAGTTGGGGATTTGAGAGAGCTGGAAGAGAAACCTGATGAAGGGAAGAAGAGATAACAAGACCAATTACCATTGGACATCTGTTTGGTTTTTCATCTCACTATTCCACCAAATTAGAGAGTTTTCATGAATTTCATGAATTTGGTTCAGTGGGAAGGTTTGCTCTTACTGTTCAGGCTTGTCCAATGGCTTGGCATCTTCCTTGTCTTTGACTGATTTAATGTGCTTTTCTATCTTACCCATCTCATCATCTTGGGCTCTCTGTCAATTGAGAAACAGTGTGAAGATTAACTTAAAGCAGTAAATGCATATACAGTAGGGTACAATTTAGGGAGCAACCAAGCACCTAAGGTGCACCGTACAAATCAATGTCATGAAGAACAAATCCTTAGACCTTCACAATTGACATAGGGTTTTAAACTGGAGAAACTCAGTATGACATTGGCTGACCTAACTTACAGCATGTGCTTACATTTCATCAGGGTAATAGCTCAATACAACTTGAAAGGAGCATTGTTAACATTGAACGATGGATGCAAAAACGTAATGCCATTAATATTTATTGTTTTTTAAGTATTTTTGAAAGCCAGAAATCAGAGCATGAAGACTTGAACATGTTTTGCCATCATTTTGTGAATGATTGAATGGATGAATGAATGAATGAATGAATGAATTGGGGAAGATAATAAAGCTGATTCGCTGCTAGTATTAAATCTAGCACAATTGGGTATAAAAAATCCAAAAAAGATTATGTAGATCCACAAAACCTCTGCTATTTCCCCAGTGTCTATCATGCAGTTGCATATCACTGACATCATAGGTTTCAGTCTTAGTTCTCCAGTTGTCCACAGATAATGACCACGAACCACAGGACTGAGCGGTGTTCTCCTTAAATTCTTTCTGCCATCCAGCATGTGTAAGTCGCAAAAACGCTAAGTATTAGAAGACCAAAGTATTGTACAATATAGCCCTTCAGCCAGACTGCATTCCTGAATATTATCCTGTTGTCAGCCTCTGGACCACAGTTTTATACAAGGTGGTTTAAAAGAAAGGCAGGCCCGAAATGCCCCTTCGTTTCACAAGAGACAAAGACAATGGAAGTTAATGTGTCTGACGCAGACTGGCAAAACAATAAAATCATCCTGAGGAAGAGAATGTAAACTCTCCAGAGTCCACAGATCCTGAAGTCCAATCTAAGAGAGCAGTCTCTCTCTCTCTCGCTGTCTTTCACTCCCTCTCTGGGGTTTGGCCTTGACATGGATCCTTGGAAAACATCAAACACCAGCATCAAAAGCACTGAGGGGCCGATTAGTATTCTACACACCGCTGCCTTCTGTCGACAAGGGCCAGCTCTGCTTCGCCTTCTCCCAAGATGTTTTCAAGTATAAATATATTTAACACAAAGCGAATCCTTTTCAAAGGGCAGCAGTAGAGCCCGGCAATGTGTGGTGTAATTGAGGACAAGTAGGCATTAGCGTGTGATCTTTGAATTGCTGGGGCATGTTGCACTGGTAGTTAGCATGAGAAATACAGTCCCATGTGGAATATCAAATGCAAAGGAAAGTAGGATGATATTTGTGATGCCAGCAGAATTGTACCAGTAGGCCAAGTGGTTTTCATTAGCCTGGTTTCTAGTACAGGACTAAACAGAGCCAGCCAAGGCTTAATCATTATTTATGTCACTCAATTTTCACTGAAACAACATTTCTCTGACTCTTTATGCATTGTGTTGCCAACAGTATAGTTTACAGAGGACAGATTGTACCCTCAGTCCCATGTTATAAACATTTTGACCAAGCACTAGCGCTGGCACTGGCACTGGCAAGCCTTGTAAGGCCTTTCTGAGAAAAAAGTTAGTATGAAATGAACAAAATCATTTATAGGCTAGCAGTTCAACAATCTGACCGCGGTTCTAACAGACCTCCATGGCATTTAGCTACTGTTAGCTCAAGGAAGTTTGAACTTTAGACTGCCTGAAATCTGGAGCCAGATTATGGCTTGTGATATTAGAGGGGAGGGAGCTGTATCCCACTATCACTGTGACCCCTTTATTGGCTGTGGCTTATTGTTCAAAGAACAGGAGTGGTTATAATCCTGCAGCTCGCAGACTGAGCGGCTCTGTCTATCCCTGCATGTGTGTGTGTGTGTGTGCGCGTGTGTGTGTGTGTGTGTGTGTATGCAAGTGTGTGTCTGTGTGCATATGTGCACATTGGTGTTTGGCTACATGTTTGTTTGTGAGCATGTTTGTGCGTGGGAGAACGTGAAAGAGCGAGAATAGTGTGTGATCTTGCTTGTAGCACAGTGAGTGAGGGTGTAACCATTAGAAGCCCCTCTCATTCCTAAAGACAGGCTGGCTGTGCTGCCAACTGTGGTTTAGGGGGCTGGAGACCCACAGACAGGATGGAGTCTTGCAATACAAA